>VDFB02105785.1:61597521-61738653 GCA_007258455.2 Sequoia sempervirens | reverse complement strand
GTGTTTACAACCTTAATTTGAAATCACATCTATCATTACTTGGTTGCACCAAGTTTATATTGAACATTGATTTGACACCTAATGACACCTATTGACACCTATTACAAACTATTGCAAATGGTCCATTGGACCTTATTACATCAACATCAAGGACATATTGAAAAACAAAACCAAACATGATAAAGGCCTCATGGAGGCATGAGATCCCTTGGGTGCCCCTACACAAATGATATTGTTGTACTCATCATATTCACTTCAATCTTCAACTATAGCATCTTAAGTTGCATATATTGAACATACTATTTTAACATTTCATCTTTAGGAAAAATAAATAAGCATTTTTCAAATCTATCACAACATACCTCAAAAATTTGATATTAAAATTCAGTATACTTTACTCAAACCTCCATACTTCTAATACCAATCTTCATCATTTCAAGCTTCATCAACCACCTATCAGAAACTCTTCATCAAAGATTGAAACTCTATTTTTTATAATACATTGAAATCTCAAATACATAGAAACTTCAATAATCTTTATGAATAAAAAAATTACTTTCCTTCATATTGCCATCAACTTATCCACATTCCAAGCAAAGGAAATAAGAAGCCTTCACAATTGGTACCAACCAAAGCATCTTTATCCACCACTTAAACTTCAAGATAATGAAGACAAGGAAAATAAAAAAACATGCAGATTCCCATCAAGTTCAAAACCTTGAGAGTAACCATTGAAAAGTTCAAATAAGAGCCATTTGATCCTAAACTTCCACTAATCTTACTTTAAACCATAACCATCGATCTATATTTAAATGACTTGAACAACCTATTCAACTAGTTACAAATGAGCAAGGTCTGATTACAAATGAGTTTTGAACCCTTAATTTATCACATAAGAAATCTAATACCTACAATAGCAAGTGAACTAAATTTTATGATATAGAATGATATTTCATTGAAAGCCTTCAAAAATGCATATACCCTAGGTTATTAGAGTTTTAAAGTTTAAGCCTTTAACACATAAAAACTACTAAATCACTTTCTTTACTAGCAAATCATCATTGCTTTTGCATCACAATAATTGAATTGCAAATACCATCATCTGAATGATGAGCAATGAATATCAACCCTATGCCTTAATTCCTTAACTTTGACATGTAGCAACACCTCTATACATTAAGCAACCTTTGCATGTATCTTTCACCTTTGCATGTATATTTCACCTCTTCATGTAGTCATAACACAAGATTTGAATTTGTACCATGTCAAATCATTACCCATAAGATGAATCATAAAATGATACAATGAAAAAATTGCATTTTCCATTCTGCATCAACACCAACCATCACCTTTGACCTTGCAATAAAGATTCAAGCATGTTTACTATTTTTGCATAATCAAAGCAACAATAATCTAAAATATGGATCAAGCATATGACACCATGAATTTCTCATTTGCATAGAGTGATTCAACACCATGAGTACCATGTGAAAATGACCATTGTGATAGCTAGTATCATGCCACCATGTACTTTGAAAGATCAAGAAAATCTGTGATAGAGTGATCTTGAGACCATCTTGTCTTGAACAAATGTTTGAATGCATCAATCATCATGCAACAAGCAATAAAATTTTAGATTATCAACAAAACCAACCAAAACTTATGTAAGATAGACCTTTTCAAATGTCAACATAATGACATCGCACATCAAAACAACACCTCTGCAATGCACTTATCAATAACACCACTGCATCAATCTTTCCTTTGACATCAATGACAAAACATCATGCCAACAAACTCCCCCTTTGGAATTGATTTCAACCAATCATTGCACCTGCAACTAGTTTCTCTTCTCCCCCTTTGATAACAATGACAAAGAGCACTAATATCAACAAGCAATCACTCCCCCTATGAAGATAAAACTATGTCACACTATGATTAACCAAGCTACATACTGTCCCAACATTGTCATAATTATTATGACATTGATTGTCATCAAAAAACAAAATACCACTGCTATTAACCATTTTGACTAAGAACAATAAAATAAATCTTGTAAAATTTAGTCAAAACTTTCCCAAGCACAAGAATACTGAATCTTTGGAACAACACAAACAAGGCTTACTATCCATAGTCAAGAGAAGGACTACATAAATAAAACGTTGTTCCACTGTTCCATTGACCACTATCACATGTAAATACACCATCCATTGTCATTACACAAAAACACTATCCCTGCCACTATCAAGAGAGCATCCATTCTATTGAAAAAAAATTGAACCAAGCAAGAAAGATACAACTTCAACCAACCTTCACTGTTACAGAATGAGCATCCATGTTCAAGCAATATTTTGTTATGCAAAAAAGTTTCTTCTACTATCCTCTTCTATTGTGTTATGCAGGGCCACCACTGAAAGACTCTGAAGAATCAACAAGAACAATCATCTTGATACAAGTACTGTTAAAAGATACCTCAACCATTCTAATGAAGATCATTTGAATCAAGCAAGCATAACACTCTTTGAACCAAACTGCATGAAGAATAACCTTAAATTCCATTGAACATGTACCAAGTACCCATGAAGAAAACATAAAGAAGTGTCTATGACTGAAATATAGTTAAAGAGTAGCAAACAATGATATTCTTTCACTTGAGACACCACAAGATTATTTGAAAATATTTCCTCTATCAAGAAACCACCACCAATAATACAATATCTTGGAGCAAATATAAAGTACCTTTAATAAAACATGAAATATCTTGAAATACCACTGAAATTGGCATGAATTAAGCAAGAAAATTAGAACCACTTACAATTGAGGAAGCTCGCTACAAGAGTCCCTATCTACAAGCTATTGACAAACAATTGTCAGTCACAAGACATTGAACTGACATAAAGCACCAAGAATAAGCATGAATACCACTATACAATAACCAAGCATCCATAATAGAGTAGAATCAAGCATCCTTAGCTGAGAAATACTTCCATTTAGTGTACAAACATTATCAAAAGTATCAAAGAACCACATCATTGTCATAAATAAGAAGGATTGTTCAAAAGAATTGTTAGCAAGTACAAAGAAAACATTGAACACCACCTATCAACCTATCACCAATCTCAATATATAAGCAACAACCAAAATCATCAAGAGCACTGCAAAAACACTCTACTACACCTACAAACCATTATTTTTCACTCATTATTCCCTCTTAATACTGTCACTTGCTTGCAAGATACACTGTGTAGCTAATATGACACTTCACTTTATCATGGCTCTATTCATTTCCAAAAACCATTCACACTATCATGAGTATCTTCTATGACTAATCAAACTAAGACTATGAGAACAACCATGGAAACCAATATCCAAAATTTATAACACTGATTCATAAGAATGACATTTGCAACAACATTAACTAAGCATTATGTACTAGAAACTATCCAATTTTTCAAAAAGACTTTTCCCTTAGTTGATACATTTATTTTACGAAAAAAATTGCATTTGATGTTGCATAGCCAAAAATGAGTGAAGGATACTATTGATCTTCTGATTATGCATTGTAAAACTATCTCACACTCAAAGACTATCTCGAACAAAAGATGTCATAGATCAAGATTTACATCGAGAGTGCACTAATACCATAGACCTTGAACAAAGAAGATAAGTTTTCATAAAGCATTTATTATGCAAGTACCAAGCCCCAAACAATATTACCATTGTACACACCAAGATCCATTCTATGTATCTTGTCATATTATTATAAGGCACATTGTACTACAGCAAAAAATACAATATTGACATTTTCAAGTTACTCCAACAAGAAAACATTGCCATCTCATAAATACAATTAGGAATATATTATTCCATTAACAAAAAAACACCCACAATCTCATACTTGAAGATCACTATTACTGTTACTACCTTAGTAGAGAAAAGATAGGCATTAGAAAAGTCCATGAAATCACTGCCAATCAAGTCTTGAAGCTTCCAATGTTGCAATGTATCTTTTAGTATTCTTTCTATCTTGAGAACAAAAGAATATACAAACTTGTCATGACCAATTGTGTAACCACTCTATCATGAGAGTTTGAATCTTGATGTTTCATCTCAACCCCTAGGTGCAGTCTTCAAATGTCACCTTACATCTTGAGAATTTGAGCTTACAACTTCCTTGTTGTCACTTAAAGGGATTGAATGATACGAATATAAAAAACCCCCCTAAACTCATGCAACTCTTTATGCATTCATAGAAGTATCTTGTGCAACAAGCAAAATATTAGGATCTTTCTCCTCTTTTTCTTTCTTTCTTCTTCAAACCTTCATAATGATAGTCTTTTTGTGATGACTAATTGGCTTCATTAAATCATTCCTACAATATTGTGCAATATGTCCCAACTTGTGACATCTATAGCATTTGAATTTTCTTCTAGTATTTAACCATTCATAAGATCTTTTAGTACATCCAATTTTCTTACCATTTACCCAACATTCTTTTGCTCTATGATAAAATTTATAGAATGAATAATAATAACAATGAAAAGAATTGTCAAACCTAGAATTTTGATGTTGTACTGAATGGAAAAATATTTTAAACCTATTATTGCTAGCTTGTACAAGAGTATTTTATGTTGTCTTCTTACTTTTAGTCTTAGGAGCAACAGATTGATATTTTAAGTCTATTTTATTCCTTGGTGTCTCCCTAACCTTAGAACTCTACCCCTATTCAAAACCTAATCCAGTAGTATCCTTATAATGTTTTTTCTTTCTTAACATCTCAAAATAAACATTTAGTGCTCTTTCCAAATTGAATTTCCTTGTGTAGATTGGAAGAAGTTTTTCCTAATTCATTTTTCAAAGAAACTATCTCCGATTCATACTTTTTACAATCAACCTCATTTTCCTTAAGCTAATTATTGACTTCTTCTATTTTCTTAACTTCTAAAATTTGAACCTTCAAATCTATTATCAGTTTTTATGCATCTTTTTTGAAAGTGTTTTATTCTTGGACACCTTTTCTTCATGAAGTTGCAACTTTAACCTTTGATTCTCCAATCTAAGTTTCTTAATCTCTTCAAGGGCAGACATAAGGTCACCTTCAATATCAACTTCACAATCATCTTCATCAAATTCTTGTTCAAATTTACTCACAATGTGATCTCCTTTTTTGTCAATATTCCCAACTATAAAATAATCTTCTAACATTGTATTCTTTTCAATGTGTATGTCATTTCTTTTATTCTTCATCAACCTTTGTACTTGGTTTAGGTTGTGCTTGTTGTTTAGCATTCTGCTAGGCATTCCTTTTTTATTTGTTTCTTTTTCTTTTTTCCATTATACTCCCCCACCAAGATCAACCCAAGTTGATTAATTTTTTTAAGGGAACTTGCTACTCTGATACCACTTATTGGAGTACAAAACCACTAAGAGGGGGGTGAATCAATGGTCGGATAAAATCAATCTCAAAACCTTAGCACTCTTGATAATACAAAACTTTAGATATGTATTTCATAAAAAAACACTAAGAGATGCATATTACCACATCGCATGTGAATTAGGAATATTGAATCATGCACAAAGAAATGTATCACCAAGGAGAAATGAGACACCATATTTGTGAGTGGAAAAACCCTAAAAAGGGTGGAAAAAACCACTCTAGACAATCACTTTTATTATCTTCAAAGGGCACCAACCTTGATTACATAGGTGAGCACCAACTCTCCTTTGAAGCACCAACTCTAGACTTCAATCTACCTCACTGGCTAACAAAGCTGATAAGATCCCCCACTCCTTAAGCTCAAGAGGAACCAAAGAGAGTAGTTACAATAAATAATACTCAACCTATATCTCCTATTCAGAATATGCCAATGGATGAACAAGTTGTTAATGAAGAAGAGAATGTCTCTAGAAACCCTAAAGAAGAAGAAGATGATAAAATTCCCACACCTAAGAGTGGAGAACTGAATTCTTTTAGGAGGAAATTGGAGGAGACTATTCCAAAAGTGAAAAGAAAAGAAGAAGCATCAGAAGGAACCAAGGAAATTCCTTCCCAATCCCTTGAGAAGGAACATGTGGATGTATCCATTATTGAGGATAAGGATGAGGGACAAAAAAATCAAGATAAAATTAATAAAATCCAGAAGATATTGAAGATAATGCCTGTAAAGAGTAGCAATAACAAAATACCTCTCAAGAGAATAAGGAAATGGAGCAATCAATGGACCTAGATTGGTTGGAGAAAATATTGAAGAAAAATCCAATCATTGTAGAGGAAGAAATACAATATTGGGGTAAGTTTCTATCAAGTTGGGGTTAGCCTAAAGAGAGAAAGAAAGCCAGAATATTCTCCAAATGGGCCCAGGATGAATCAAATAATTGAGTTATCCACATTTCTACCCCTATAGGTGACAAGTACAAGGATAAGGTGAGGACATCATATTATAAGGTGGAAACCATCAATTTAGGTCCATCCAAAAAAGAATAGGAGAAAGAGGATTTGTGAGAGTCTATGCAGGTCATCCTTAAGAGAAGCTACAACAACAGCTGAAGGAGGTACATAAATATGTCCAACATTTGATTAAGCCCTTGTAGGAACAGACTAGTGAAGGTACCTAATTTTTAGAGGGATTATTATCTAAGGATGTTTTTTTAGAGACTGATAAGATGATAACATCCTTGCAAGTTACCCAAGAATGGCTTGACAGTGTAAGCAAGAGAGGCGATGCAATGATTGAAATGATATTGCATACATATGAGAAGGATACATCATTTCTTGAGGATATATCTCAACTCACAACATATTTTTGAAAGCTAGATGATGCTACCATTGTTGATTTGAATAAAATTACAAATATTCCAAAGGAAGAGTTGGTCAAGAGTAATTTCCTCACAATATAAGATATAAGTAAGTCAATGGAATGGATGGAGGCATTGAATTTTAGAAAAGAACTCATGGTGAAAGCACTCAAGAAAATATAAAAGATCTAGACCAAAGTGAAGCAAATATTTGATAGTTGTGTTGCATTTCTAGAGATTGTCACGGGTAGGAAGAAATTTGGGAAAAATAATTTAAATATAGATCAACTACAAAGGTGGTGGCATGAGGTGTACTCTCCAACTAAGAATGGGTCGATCATCAAAGATCAACTTGAGGATGAAGAACTTGGATAAATATCAAGGGATACAAACATAATGGGAAAAGGTTTTGGTTTATTATGAAGAAGAATTAAGAATAGTTAAATTGAGAAAAAAGTTCATCTTAGTCCTAGATCAGGCCAACCTTGATGGTGTGCTTTCCAAAATTGAAGAACTTTCTAGAGAAGGAAAAAATACGAGGATGACCTAATTTAATTTCTCTCCTAGGCCTTCATGTCTTGAGGAATTCTATATATTGAGGCCTCTTCCTCATTTATAAGGTTGTTAGTTTTTGTTGGTGATATTGAGCTTGAGATACATGAATTGTTGCAAACTATTGGTGAAGTGAATACAAGTGAAGAAATTTTCTTTTGGTTCTCTTCTTTGTGTTATTTTATCTATACATGGTTCTTGTGTTTCAAAACTGTTATAAGTTGTTTCGAGTAAGTGATTTCTTGGTTAATCTTAGAACTAGTTGCAATTCATTTATGTTTATGATAAAGTGTTAAAGGTGTTAAGGAATCTTTGGTCAACACTTTTAGTGATCTATTGATTGTAGATTGATGTGTAAAGTTAGCATGGGCCTACTCTTTATTGCACTCAAGTTCAATTGTGAATGTTTAACATTTCATGCTTTTGGGTGAATGTTTGGATACTTACAATTTGAAAATATTTAATACCTACCGCTTTGAAAAAAATTCTTCATGTTCATCTTATACTTCCTCCACATTCTCTGTAGGAAGAGCTTTCTACTTTGGGGAACTTCTTCTAACATACACCTATGGCCTTTCCCTAGAGCTCTATATATCAACCACTTTATTTTGGGTTGTGCCTTCTTCAGTAACCTTTGCATTCTTAGATTTAGCCATCTTTTGACCTTTAGTAACAAGTCTTCTTTTCTTGGAAGGTTGGGCTTCTTTAGTTCCTTCTTCAACAATTTCTTTTGATGGCTTTCTTTCCTTAGCAATAGGCCACTTCTTAGATTCTTTACCTTTGGCCTAGCTCCTAGTTCTTCTTTTGATCACAAATTGTGTTTCCTCTATATCTTCACCTTCATGAAGCTTAGTAGTATCATCTTGAGTATTTTTTTGTTTCCTCCTCTGAATGGGACTCTAAATCCCCATTAGGTCATAATTTAACTTAGTGCATGTTGCCTCTAATTCCAAAATCTTATGCTTCACCCATAATTTAGAATATTTCAACATAGGAGTAGTGAGTTGATTCAAGTCAACTATCTCATCCTCTGACTAGTTCATAGTAGAGAGTGGTTTATCTTTGTATTGCTCATAATCATGATATAGCACAAGGTCCTCCTCATCATGTACCTGATCAGGAACATTAGCTATTTTATGAAGTTTGGTCAGTCTTAAGGGAAATATTGAGCATCTTCTTTTTATTACTTCCATTTCATCTCTATAGTTGGATCAATAGCCTTCAATATGATTCTTATGATTGAATTCCCTACTGGCCATATTTTTTGCAATACCATAGGGATCAAAATTCCCCCTATATTTGTGTATTTTTAATAACTTCTAATGTGATCCAATGTTAAAAGTTCTAGCTATGAACTCCTCGATTATTTTTTCCATTATCCTTCCTTGAGGGACAAAAATTACCCTCATATCTTATTTATAATTCTTGGCACACTCCATAGAAAGTTCAAGACACTGTACTAAAGGTGGGAACCTAGTAGCCTGAGCTAACCCTATATGAGTAATGATTCTAGCAAGAGGGGTTTGTGCATCACCAAACATCCTTTGTTTAAAATCATCATAATCCACATGGCCCATGTTGGTTTCACCTACTTTGCCCCATGTTGAATGGATTTTTGACTTTCGATTGATACCCTTGAAGACATACTTCATTTTCTCTGCTCTAGTTAGTGGCCCCTCTTTGACTGGATTAGTTGATTTTTCCTTAAAATCTATGCCTTTGCTAGATTCACCTTGCATCTGATAAAAGATCATAATTACCAAGGTGTTAAGTAAAACTAACCATTATAATCTAATTGTATCATTGAACTTATCATTAAAATAATCTACAATGTAAAACCAATCTCTAACCATCACTAAGATCATTAAAACCAAGTTATAACTCTTAAAATTAAGTATTAAACACATCTTGGGGTTTTCCACTCCTCGTGGATTTTAGTGATGAACAAACCTTGGGGAATCCACTCCTCCATGGATCTCGTGAAGGGATAGACCTTCAGGTAATTCTCTCATAGGAATATTTTAGCGAGTTAATGGAAAATCAATTATGATTCCCATATCAAACATTCTCAAAGCCACGAAATTCATCATTCATTAATATGAAGATTCAACTCACAGACACCTAGTGCACCTCATAACTTCAAGAATTTTGAGTCATTAGGGACTCAGGGAAATCTGTGACCCAAGGATTTTCATGAGGGAAATGGAGCTCAGGGAATCTATGCCCACATGGATTCCACAAAGGACATGATTCTCAAGGTTTTTCATCAAAGGCGGATTTTGGTGAAGTTTTTTTTTTACTTATCGCTTATTTCTCAATGTTAGCAATTTTCAAACTCATGAATTTATCCAAACTTAGGATTTATCCACTCATAATTTGGAATTCAACTAGGATGCAAGTAATTATATTGTAATGCAAAATGAATTCAAAATCAAATCAAAATGTAAATGATCCAACATCTCAATCGAACCCACTAAACATGAACTAGGGTTTACAAGCAAACATGGTTTTTTCATTCTAATCTACATGTTCAAGGAATCACAACAAATTGATCATTTAAGCATAGATGCACATCATACAAGTGATAAACAAACTTTGAATCCAAAACCCTAGTCTTATCGAAAACATGGATGCACTAATTCATAGTTGATAAAAACTCGAAGAACCCTTGTCAATTAGAATGATGCCCTAATTCATTTGAGTTTGACATGAAGATTAATATAACTAAAATGAGATTGATGGAAAAATGAAATCCATTACCAATGAAATCAAAGTTATATAAGGAAGCAAACTCAAATCAAATGGTGATAAAAAATGAAAGCAACGATGAAGACACACCATTAAATCATCAAAGGGAGTCACAAAGATTCATTGAAATCATTGATAAATTTTGAAACAATTGAGAACCATACCTTTCAATTTGGAAGACCAAGAGTAAAAATTCCAAATGCCCACTGTACAAAAACCTAAATGGAAAATTGACAATGCACTAGTGTTAATCTTGAATTCGAACTTCTCCAAATGCAAAATGCACAACTTATCACAAATGCAATGCTTGAAACAAATGTCAAATAACAAGACCAAAAGTGTATAATCGAGCCCTAAAATAACATTAATGGAGAAGTAGATTGACTACCAGAAGTAATTAATGCACTGAAAAGACAACTTATAAGTCTAGGAGAATGAGACCTTATTGGATTCAAAAAAATCTGGGGACCCAAGATTTTCACAAAGTACAAAACTTTCAGGGAATCCCCCAAGAGGTGGATTTAGCGAATGTTCAGTATTTCAAGGAAATATGTCACCGAAGGAAATCCATGAAACTCTATACTTCAGGTAATCCATCCAATGGCGGATTTAGTGGATAATTTTTCCTTTGGGAAAATATGGCCAAGGAGGATTTCCACAAAGCCTTCCCAAACTTGAATAATTTGATGCCTTAGTGAAAATTTCATGAAACCCCAAGTTCAAGGAATCATCAATGATTGATAGCTGCAAAATAAAACACCTAAAGTGTAGATAAAGCCTTTATATTCAAGGAGGTGAAGTGAATAAAAAACAAGCAACCCATCCTTTAATGGGAAAAGGTGAAACCAAAACTAAAATTAGAAAAACAAAGAAAAGAAAAGAGGGTGCCCACCTTTGGTGGGACGTGTGTGTGAAAATTGCACAAAAAATGGAGACTTTGCTAGGAAAATGCTTCAAAGCATTTCGATGAAAAACTGGAATCAAGAACCTAGAATCTTTGGTTTTGATCCTCGCATCATTTCAACCAATAAAATAAAGGTTTAAAACCAATGAACAAACTAGAACTTCATGTGCTAGAAATCCAAGTGTGTGCAAGTGTATTATTTTCCCTCCCTAAGCTACTACAAGAAACCAAGTTCAATCAGGTTAAGCTACATGATTGATTCAAACTCCAAAAGCAACCTAGATAGAGCCTCGCTACCAGTCATGCATCCATAGCCCCGATGAGGTTATCGCTATGATTTTGTTGAACATAGCTCTATTGCTAGCCAAAAGTCTATAGCCCCAGTAGAGATATTTGATTCCTCTTGATAAGTTTAATTTATTTCTTTTGATTTCTCATTTTTTATCTTTTTTTTATTTCAACTGCTCACACTCAGGGTTGAGAATCACAGTGGTGTTGAAGTAGAAATATAAGATTTTTCACTTAACAAGACCTTACAAGGACCCTAATAGTAACCTCAGGATTCTTAATATGTGTGTAAACTGTAATATTTTAGAACATTCAAGAACTAACTCAATCCAATGACTTATCCACTTTAAACATTTAGCACATGTGGCACCAAATAGAGGAATTTCACCATCCCATCTAGAAAAATGTTTAGAGTTTGTAAAAGAAATACTTAAAGTAATCCCAGATAAATAATTATTGTGCAGATAAAACACTCCCAACCAAAAGACCAGGAAGACCCAACAAAGAAAAGAAACCTACACTATATGAAACAAAAGTGAAAGCAAACAAAAAGAAAGGAAACCAAAAGAAAGCAAACACCTAAACTAACTATTTACAATGGTGAGATGAAATAGCTCAAGCAAGGAAGTAATGCTTTAAATATTTCCCATTGATTGGAAATGGGACATCCTCTCTAGTGTGTGTTTTTAGACGAAAAGAATTATCTATTGGAAAAATGAAGAATATCATCTCATTTTGTTACTTTTTGTTTGCCATTGATGTCACCATGATATGAGTTGCAACTGCAAGAACAAGACTAAAGTTAATTTGGTATTCTAGTCTAGTATATGAACCTATATTTTGCTTATATCCTCTAGTATTTTTATCTGCATTTGTTTCCTAGTGATCATTGTTGCTTTTGGTTTTGGGAAATGCTTTGTAGATGTTGGGAGCATCTTCATTCAAGATTTCACATATTTGGTGCTCGTACAATTTTTTTTTCTTTTTTTTGGTTTGAAGTCCATTCCTAGTAGACTTCTTTGGAAAATTGTGTAAAGGTGAAAATAGTTTTGTTATGCGGGTATATGTGCGACCTATTTTAGGTCTATGCCGACTTGTTGAAGTGTATGGGATATATTTTTTCAAAGATTGAGACTAATAGATAATATTTTTGGTAAATATGAAGTGCATCCAATTAGGCTGACCTAATTGATGCTTGTGAAGAAATTGGGTATATATATATAAATAACAGTTTTTGAAGAAGGTGTGATTTGTGTGATAATGTGATGCAGTGTGAACATGATGAAATCTGTTAAGTCCATTTATTGATTTTTATTTGGAACTGAATCTGCACTCATTATGTGTACTATGTCAGTTCATTTTCTAGCTGTAAGCCATTTTGTCATTGTAATTTTTGTAGGCAGTGAGCAACCCATTTTTGTAATATTCTATAACTAGTATATAATATTGTGAGCTAACACTCACCGTGGTTTTTCCCATTTGGTTTTTCCATGTAAAAATCCTGGTGTTCTTGTGTTCATTGATCTTATTCTCTATTAATGCTCTTATTTATTTCTATTATAGTTTGCATAGGAATAATTGGATGGTATCTAATTAGAAAATTTAAGAAGATATTGATTCACCCCCCTCTCAATATCTTGGACTTTCAACAATTGGTATCAAAGCTCGATTCCTCTGGTTAAGCCTAATAGCTTGAGGGAGATCTTGAAGATGGAAGAAATGGATGATAAAGGAGAGCTTCAGACTACTCTTGAGGATATTGATAAAGTTGAAAGAGAAAACAAAGATTTGAAAGAGAATCTTGAAGAAGTAAATGAATGTGTCTAAAAACTTAAGGAGCAATAGAAAAAATTCAAAGATAGGCATAAGGAAGTAACTGATTAGTTGAAGAAGGAAAATGAAGAGATTAAAAAGTTTGAAAGTGCAAGTGGAAGAGAAGAAAAGACTATGAGAATGTCTGAACAAATTGGTGCAAAGAAAGTTTAAAGATTGCACTAAGCTTGAACAAGAAATTGTGAATTTGAAAGTGGATCTGGAGAAGGTGAAACTTTGTGAAAATAATATCAAATCTAGCTCAGAAAGGCTTGATGAATTAATTGCAGGACAAAAACCATGTAAAGATAAAGGCGGTCTAGGAAATGATGCAAGTGAAAGTTATAAGACAGTGAGCAATCAGAAGACTTTGAATAAAGGTAAGCAGAAAGAAAATTCAAAGAACTCTGCTAGGAGACCTCCGATGAGACAACCTAATGCACAAAGGTACCCTTCTTTTAATGGTACTTTTTTTTCATCTAATAGATTTTGTCATAAGGAAATTGAATGTAGAAGTGGGATGAATCAATTCCCTGGTCCTTTCTCTGGTCAATGTTTTGCATTCAAAAGAACTGGACATAGAGCAAATGAATGTTGGACCATGATGATGAATTAGTTTAATGTAAGAGGAATGAGTTAGTCCTTCAATGGATATTGCTACATTTGTAACAAGTATGGACATAAAGCTAATTAGTGCAGAACAAGAGTCAATGGAAATCAATCTAATCAAAGGAATATTTTCTACTATAACTGCAACAAACCGAGACATGTTTCAAGAGTTTGCAGAAGCAAGAAGAGTAAGGAAACCAATTCGGTAGAAAAGAATGAATCCGTGAAGAAGGTTGAAAAAGACGAGATTAAGAAAGAGATGAGTAATATTTGGAGAAAGAAAGAACCAGAGACAACTAATGATTCTATGCCCTCATCTGGTATAGATGATTTATTCAGTAACTAGACCTAGCAAGGTCTTAGAGGGACCTTTATTAGAAAATTGTAAGAACCCCCTAGATAAATGGTGTGTCAAAAGCTAGCATGAGGTAGAGAGGTGAAGATTGAGTTTTCAGAGGTTCTAGAAAAGGAACCAGTAGAAAATATGAAGGAATGATTCTTTGCAGAGCAAGTTGGGGTTTTTCTATGCAAAAGAAAAGAGTTTTTAGCAGCTTTTTGGAGTATGCCACAATAAATGTGATTTAGGGAAAATTGTTATTTTATAAAGAATATGATCAAGGAATTTTGTTCATTCGAGCATTTGGAGAAATTGAAGAGCTTTTTGAAGAAAATTGACATTCGAGCTATGAAAACCTAGTTACAATTTTTTGTACAGAAAAAAGGTATTTATATCTTATGAGCAGTTGTGCTTTTTGCTTTGGCTAAGTTGTTTGAATTTAGAATTTGTAAAATGGAAACTCTTCTAGTTGTGAGAGTATTAGAGAGGTCGAGGCCCTCTTACAAAAAGTACTCTTCAAAAGTTTTTGAAGATGATCCCATGGGTGCATTTTCTTCAATTCCACATGGTGTAATGCCGACCGAGGATACTAGGAAAATGATTCAAGTAAAATTTGAAGAATAAAATCATGTAAAGCTAATTGAAATCTATCGAGATGAGCTTATTGGAAATTACTTTAGGGTAAAAACTTAGTATTCAAATGTGGTTGATTAAAGGATTGGATGTCTCGAACAATTTCCATAATTTCAACTGTGATGAAAAATTCACGAAGTTAGTTCTAAGCAAAATCCATGAAAAATTCATGTGGACTGACCGGCCGCATCTTATAACGAAGGAAGCGATTAGGTTTGTTATTGGGTCATGGAACAAAGGTACAATGTCCATTCTAAAATCTTGGTTGTAGAAGAACTTACAGGAGCCAAATATGATAAAAGAGCTCTAGCAACAAAAAAAATTACTAATCCGGTAGTAAAATATGCATCTCTCATGATAGGTCACAAGATATATTTCACAAATAGGGAGAATTTTGTTTTTTCCACAACAATCTATACTGGTTTTGATATGGTAGTGAAAGGTATAGATTATGATCTTTATGAGCTTATTCGATTGCAATTGTTAGAGAACATAAAGAAAACAAAGGACAAGAAGTATGCCTTTAAGTTTGGTTTGTTGATCATATGTTTATTATTCTACTTCATGAAGAGGCTTCTAGGAAAAGGTGAAGAAGTATTCTGGAACCCATCCAGACTAGTGCGACATCAAATTTTTGATCACTTGCATAATCTTGGAAATTTGAATGCTCAAGGGGATGCCCTAACAAACTTCTTCATAGTATTTAAAAGGAACATCAATGAGATAGAGAGGATCCAAAAAAAAATTATTGATAATTATTTAAGCATGATATCATATTCCATGTCTCATCAGATGAATGCATGATTGAGGTTGTAAAACCTTGAACCATATGGATTCAGCCTCTTGGATATGAGATAACAAAAGAAGAAGTTGAAGACTATGTGTAGATGTTACTGAAGAATCCAAAGGACCCCAATGAACCTAGAATTGGGATGTATGCTAAAAAGTCTATGGAAATTTATATGGATCAGCAGAAGCCTAATATTAGGAAGAAAGTGGAGAAAACACTTAAAGATGTTGGTTTCACTGATGAGGAGATTGCCCTTGGAAGGGCTAAGGAAGCACTAAGGGAGGAAAAATCATCTAGTCTGAGAAGATCTAGTAGAAATACCTCTGCAAAATCCTCTGCAACCCCTGCAGTTGTGACTGAGCCTAGAAAAGGTGATAAAGGTAAAGGTAATGTTTCCTTTGGACCAACTACTAGATCTAGGAAGAGGAAGGAAACCCCTCCAGTCACCCCTCTAAAGAGAAGAAGGAAAGAGAAGGCAACAATAGAAAATAATATGAGTGTTATAGATAATCAATATGAAGAAGAAGAAGATCTTGAAGCAAAGCTTGTAAGGAGAAAACGAGGAGGTTTACCCTCTAGTGAAGGTGCATCCACATATGTTGTTGTTTCTAAAAGAGTACACATTCTATCTTCATCTGAAGATGAAGAAGAGCATGATTTTGGTATACATGTACACACCAAGCTTGAATCAAAGAAGGCTAAGGTAGTTGATGAGACCTTTACTGACCAGAAAGATGAACAAGATATTCTAGTAAGTTCTGGTCCTCGGTATAAGCTTGAGCCAACTCTTATTGCTTTGTTGACTTTTGAGAATATGCTTCAGCCCAAAACTAAATTCTATGATAAAGTTGGAGAAGAAGACAAGAAAAAATTACTTTTGGTTGTTATTCTATATGTCATTATCTTAGAAGTCAAATGGGATAACATAAGGAAATATGTTTCTATAAGCATGTGGGATGATCTAATGGAAAGAATATATGAGGTCGTTGTGTTTGAAGAAAAGATTCGAGATGCAACATATAATAAGATTGGGTTCTCCTTGACCCCTGATGATTTGGAATCTCTAAAGAAGATCTATGCTGAAATGTTTTGGATGAAAAGAAGAGTGAATATGTTGATGACAAGAAATAAGAAATTGACAAAGAAAGTAAGAAAGAAAAAAAAAAGGTAATTCGGGAGACAGTAGAAAAATATTGTATGCTCAAAATTGGTGATGATGCTATTACTGAGAATGGTGAGGAAAATGTTCCTTTGGATACAAGTAACAAAAATATTTTTATAATTTTTATATTGAAATTAATATTGGTCATGAAGTTAATGAACAAAATGAGGGAGAAGATGAGCTTGAGATGCATAATAATGCTCCTCCAGAGCATACTCAAGAAGAAAAAGGTGAAAAAGGGAAAGATAACACTGAAGAAAATAAAGGAAATGTTGAAGGTGATGGACAAGGAAATGAAGAAGAAGGTCAAGATAACCCTGAAGAAGGGTAGAATAAAGATGAAAAGGATGGAAATGAGGAAAAGAACAATAATGATAAAAATGATGATAAAGATGAAGATGAAGGTGAAAAGGATGAAAAGAAAGAGGAAGAAGAAGAGGTAGTAGAGGAAGATAAAGAAAAAGAAAAGGGAGAGGAAGTAAAAATAGTTTTGGAATCCTTTGGGAAAAATGAAGAAGAAAAATAGATTGTAAAATCATTGAAGCATCCTAGTGATTCATCTTCTGGTGGTGATTTATTGAAAGGTTTTCTATCTAAACAAATTAGATTCAACCGATTATTCCCTATGAACTTTTGAAACTTCCCATGATCAAAGGATTTGTTGATGTAGAAAAGATGTCTCTTGTACATAAAGTTGTGTTGGGTGATGCTATGCAAGCATCTAGAAGAAAAAAAATTATTGAGACACATCAAAAGGGAATGGAACTAATAGAAGATACTCTAAAATCCTTGTAGGAAGCTATGCCTGTTGCATCCATTGATGCATCCCTCAATCCCATTGAAAATATGAGAATATTGTTAGACTCTTTCAAGGAGTATTCTTCTAGATTCAATGAAAAGAAAAAACAAGAGATAGAAGAAAAATTGGTAGAGTAAAGACTGTTGGATTTATAGGAAAAATGTGCCCTTACACATTCCTGTGTCAAGAAGAGTCTGGAAATAGTGAAGGTTTGTGAATCTGAGGCAGATTCTATCCTATCCTATTGCTTGAAGTGGTCAGATGACACTCAAAATAACAAGATTTCCATGGACTCCATTCAGTCCCAGTTGTCTACTATTTCTCATACTTATAGTGTGTCTAAAGAAAAAGATGGATCAATCTGGAAGGCCATCGCTACACACACACAAAATATCTCTTTGCCTTTCAGAAATAGAAAGAAGAAATTATCAAAAAAATTAGTCTATTAAGTGATATTGTGAGAATGGAATACACTTTGGTTGGAGAAGCTTTGGCATGTGCTAAAAGGTTAAGAAGATAAAATTGGTCCCTAATAATCCAGATGGTGTTGAATAAGTTCTAGTAGACCTATAATCTCTAAACAAGATGTTGACTGCAACAAAGGATGGCTAGGAAAAAGGAAAAATAGTTTGGGAAGGTATTCTGAAGGAGCTTCAAGGCTCATCATCTTCCAGTTGATATATGATTCTTTGTTTTCTTTGCTTTAATGTTTTTCAGTTATTCTTGGTACACCCTTTGTCCTTGAAGTCAAAGGGACAGTGAAATGGTGAAATGTCGGTGTTAGGGGGAGAAGATCTATAAATAAAAGAACTCTGTAAATGTTCTTTTTGGTTTTGACACATGTTGCCATCAATGACAAAGGTGGAGATTGTTGGAAAAATGAAGAAGATCATCTCATTTTGTTACTTTTTGTTTTTCATTGATGTCACCATGATATATGAGTTGCAACTGCAAGATCAAGACTAAAGTTACTTCAGTATTCTAGTCCAGTATCTGAACCAGTATTTTGCTTATATCCTCTGGTATTTTGATCTACATTTGTTCTCCGATGATCACTATTGCTTGCAATTTTGGGAAATGGTTTGTAGATTTGGGAGCATGTTGATTCGAGATTTCATGTATTTGATGCTCGTACAAAATGTTTTTTTCTTTTTTTGGTTTGAAGTCCATTCCTAGCCAACTTCTTTGGTGAATTGTGTAAAGGTGAAAATAGTTTTGTTATGCAGGTATATGTGCAACCTATTTTAGGTCTATGTCAACTTGTTGAAGCATATGGAATATCTTTTTTTGAAGCTTGAGGCCGACAGCTAATATTTTTGGTAAATATGAGTGCATCTAATTAGGCTGACCTAATTGATGCTTGCGAAGAGATTGGGTATATATATAATAGACAATTTTTGAAGAAGGTATGATTTGTGTGATAATGTGATGTAGTGCGAACATGATGAAATGTGTTAAGTTCATTTATTAAGCTTTATTTGGAGCTGAATTTGCACTCATTATGTGTAATTTTTTAGTTCATTTTCTGGCTATAAGCCATTTTTGTCATTGTAATTTTTGTAGGCAATGAGCCTTTGTTTCTGGACAATGAGTCCTAGCAGTGAACCACCCATTTTTGTAATATTCTATAACCGGTTATATAATATTGTGAGCTAAAACTCACTGTGGTTTTTCCCATTTGGGTTTTCCAACTTAAAAATCTTGGTGTTCTTGTGCTCACTGATCTTATGCTTTGTTAATGCTCTTATTCATTTTTGTTATAGTTTGCATTGGAATAATAGGATGGTATCTGATCAAAAAATTTAAGAAGATATTGATTCACCCCCCTCTCAGTATCTTGGACTTTCAACATTATCTCCCAAGGTTTTAGAAATCTAAAAGGGGCCAAGCCATAGATTGTCGAATTTACCATGTTCCCCCCTTTCTTCTCATGTGCCTTATCCCAATATAGAACTAGATCAGAAATTTTGAAACCCTTACCCTTGGCTTTGTGATCAAACCATCTCTTGACAATATCTTGATGCTTGGAAAATTTCTCTAATGCCTCATCTCTTTTCTCTTCTAACTGTAATAGTTCAGCTAAGTGGGCCTCCAAACACTCCCCTTCCTCATACTACTCATTAATGAAAAGTAGGGTAGGGACTTTCAATTGAATGGGAAACATAGGCTCAAGACCATAAACCAGATGGTAAAGAGAGGTTCTTAGTGAAGCTTTCTAGTAGGTGTGATATTCCCATAGAGAAAATATTAGCTAAGTGTGCCATTCTCTTGGTTTTTTATCAATTAACTTATAAATGATAGTAAGCAGGTTATTATTAGTGGATTCAACTAGGCCATTTCCCTGGGGATAATAGTTGGATGCAAACTTAATAATGATTCCATGATCAAATTCCCACCCAAAATTTTTTAATGATGCAAAGGCAAGACCATTATCACATACAATAGTAAAAGGGAACCCAAAATGATTAATAATCCAAGCTTCAAGGAAATTTATCACTATCTTTAATGTGCATTGCTTGTAAAGAATTGCTTCAGTCCACCTAGTAAAGTAATCAGTAGTAGTTAAAACATACCTGTGTCTGGAAGAAGATGGTAGGTTGATAGGACCAATGAAGTCCAATCCCCATTGTGCAAATGGTCTTACCTCAATCATTGGTTTTAATGGCAAAGCGAAGTTCTTATCCCTAGTGGTAGAGGTTTGACAAATATGAAAAGCCCTCACATTATTGTATACATCTTTAAGTATAGTTGGCCAATAGTATCTAGCACACATGATTCAAGTTGCAGTGTCCATACCAGATCCATGACCCATACCATACCTATCATGAATTTATTCGATGACTCTAGTTACCTCCTATTTTCCAAGACACTGGAGATATACCCCCTCATGATTCTTTTGGTACAGAATTTCTCCCTTGAGCATGTAGTTGGCACTCTTCAAGCTTAACACTCTTCACTGCATTGGATTCAAGTGATCAGGACACTTTTGATTCAACAAATAGTAAATCAGGTCATCATACCATTCATCAACTGAGACATCTTGGAGATGGTATTTTTGTGCTACAAGTTCAAGGCTAGTTTTAGCCATTATCCTAGTTAAAGCTTGTCATCTCACTAGTTTCATTGGCTGAATTTCATTGTCATATTCCTATAACATAGTGACCCACTTGGCCCTTCCTTCACCCAATTTACTTTCTATCAATAATAGTTTCACTACTAGATCAGGAACTATTGCAAATACTTTATTCCTTGAAATTTAATGCCTAAAATTTTTTACACCACAAACCAATGCATAAGCTAGCTTTTCTACATTGGGGTATTTCAATTCAACATCCTTTGGGGGAAAACTCATGTTTTAGAAGCCTTGCAACATGAGCATGAAGTATGGATGGTTGTGTTGTTTTTTTATATGTTGTCATTGATATCAACATGGTAATAACTTCATGGTGATGACTATATTGGAAGTTTTCTTGGTTTATCAAAAGTTGTTCTTTGTCGATAATACTTCTCTATGATGGATCAATATGTTGGTATTTGAGTCCAAACCTCATCGCAAGATCGGATATGACTCTAATATCCTAACCATGTTTTATTAACTCATTCAAACTACTTTTTCTTGGATCTTGAGATGTTTTTTTGAATATGAATAGAAAGTTATCTTTGACAGAGTTCAAATTTGTATCCTACTTTTATTCTATGTGTGGTGTACTATGTGGGAGACTTCACATTCTACTAAGGTGAACATTCTTATACTGTAGTTGTGCTGAGAGTATCTTTACTGGTAGTATGATGGTAAATTAATGTGTTCTTAGATCCGAAAGGTGTTTGCTTTGAGGATTATTTGTTGGTTTGAAGAATTATGTTTCTTAGTCTTGGTTGACTCAATGAATGCAATTTATTATGAAGACTAATAGCCTACTTAGCATAATTCACTACATGTATAAAATGTTAAATCTTGTATGGTACCGAAAAATAAGGTTTTGATTATTTTGTGTTGATCTAATTAGGTTGACCTAATTGATGTTCAAGATATACTTGTATATATATAAGATGTTTTGAGGAATGAGACAGAAGAGAAGAACAAGGAGTGGTGACAAGAAGAAGGAAGAAAGCAAGAAAGAAAATTTTGAGTGTGTGAGAGAGCCTAAATGCTTTATCAATAGTATAGATTTGTTGAGAAATGAAATGCTTTTTATTTTGAGCTTCAATGAAATTGAAACTGAATCCTACACATTGAAGGTGTATTCCATCAGTTCATTCTTTTGGCAGTGAACCCCCTAATATTTTGTATCTAGATATAATATATTGTGAGTTAAACCTCACCATGTTTTTCCCATTCTAGGTTTTGCACATAAAAATCCTAGTGTTCCTATGTGTGATTGCATTGACTTGCTTTTATGTTCTCTCCTGTTGAATTAGTCAAAATAGTAATAATGTTTAAGTGGTTTCTATTATCAATTTGTCAAATATTGATTCACCCCCCTCTCAGTATTGTGGTTGTTCAACAATTGGTATCAAATCTTGGTTCCTTGGAAGAAGCCTAACAGCTTGAGGAAGGTCCCAAAATTTAAATATAATTTTTTTTGCCCTCAAAAGTTGACACTGCTAAATTTCTAGAAGAAATTAAAGACCTAAAGGACAAGTTGATAAAATAAAATGAGTATATTCAAAAGCTAAAAAGTACATGCTTGAATGCAAGCGATCTATTGACTGAAGGAGAAGAAATTATTACTATCTTGTAGGAACAATTGGATGAAAAGAAAATAATTGAAGACTATTAAGAAATTGAAATTCAGAAGAAGATGGATGAATTTGTGAAGCTTGAATAAGTAGAAATCCTAAGATCTAATCTGGAAAAGGAAAATAGTTTTGAAGAAAAATTTAAGATAAGCTTAGCAATGCTTGATGACTTGATTAATTCTCAAAGATTGGAAAAGGATAAGAGCAGTTTAGGGTTTGAAAAGGGTCAGAGTTCTAAAGTGAAGCAACTCATTGAAAAGAAGATGTGGTACAAGGATAAACAAGTCAAGGAGTGAAAAAGAAAATCCAAAAAAAATCTTATAAAATGTTATGATGCAAAAAGGTATTTACACTTCAATGGTGTTTGACATTCTTGCAATAAATTTGGTCATAAAGAAAATGATTGCAAAAATAACCTGAATAATTTTAAAGGAAAAAAGAGTGGATGTAAAGATAAAAAGGGAAAATGGAAAGAAGAATGTTACTTGTTGTAAGTGCAAAAAAATGGAACACACTGGTAAAATCAACAGAAGAAAGAAGAACATCTATCTGGAAAAGAAGAATGATCAAACTTTCAATCCAGAAGCAACAAGAAAATAAATGGAAAGGACTTGGAGAAAGAATTCATCAATTTTATCTATGTCGACCTTCAATATAGATACTTCTGTCAATTTCTAAATGAAAGAAATGGCTAAGGGGGAGTAATCATCAAAAAATCTAATAAACCCCCTTATTGGTACTTGTGTCATATCATGACAAAAGTATATTTAATGTGATAACAAGATTAAGGTATTTTTCGCATGTGTGAAGAATGAGATCTACAAAATTTGAAAGAATGGAGGTATACACAATTTTTGAGGCAATCTACCTGCAGATTGAAACATTTATTGCAAAATCATTCGAAATGGAAGGAATAAGATCAGAAAACATTAAATGCCTATGTATTTTCAAAGAAGCGTGTAAAGGAAGTTTGGAAGGGAATTCAAAGTTTCATAATTTGAAGGAAGTAACAGTCAAAGTGCACTCTAAAAGCATAATGACTATACATTTTCAGAGGTATTTATGTCTATACAATCTTTTACTTTTATTGATGAATAATTCAAAGATTGTGAATTGTGTGGATAAAGCTAGTTTGAAGAGATGTATGAAGAATGTGTCAGAAGAATCTGTTGGTGCATTCTCTTGCATCCCTCCGAGAGTGTTTCCTATTGAATATATCTATGCATTTTTTTCAGTAAGATTGAAGAAATGTCATCAGTTCAGTTGAATATGCTTTGGGAAAATGAATTGGAAAAGAATCATGATGCCTATAGAGTATTAGTTGAAAAAAATTGGATGTTTGGAAGAAAGTTCCCTTGTTTGAATTTGAAAAGAAGTGCATTCAAATTGTATTGATCAGAATTCATGATGAATCTTTATGGATTGATGAGGCACATCTGGTTACCGA
This sequence comes from Sequoia sempervirens, assembly GCA_007258455.2. Taxonomy (NCBI): domain Eukaryota; kingdom Viridiplantae; phylum Streptophyta; class Pinopsida; order Cupressales; family Cupressaceae; genus Sequoia; species Sequoia sempervirens. Next base: position 61,715,037 of record VDFB02105785.1, on the reverse strand, counting down.
AGAAGCAATTTGAGATGTGATTGGTCTATGTTCCTTCGGACCAGTTCCTAAAATAAATACTATGAATGAGAAATAAATAATTGAGGTTACAGGTGCGAGTTCTATAGGAAAATAAATTGGTTTGAGATCAATTGTTGATCTGGTAATGAGGTATACTGCTATGGTCATTGGTCATAAAGTTTGTATCCCTAAAAGTGACTCTATAGTTTATATTGTTGTGGTGCATATTGTTGTTGACATGGTATTAAGAGGTATGGAATATGACTTGTGTGAACTACTTCGCATACATATTTTGAATAATTTAAAGGATATCAAGAAGAGCATAAAGAATACTTTTTGGTATGGAAATTTGGTTGTTTGTCTACACTTTTACTTTTTGAAAGAGTTACCGGTAATAGGAAAGTTAGAATGGTCAAATTCAGAGTCTATTGCCTATCAAATTAGGAATTTCATGATAAATCTTGGTAGTTTGGATGCACAAGAATCTTCCCTTCCTATATTTTTTAGAAAATTTTAGATGAGGATGAACAAAAGGTCTATAATTCTAGTAAGTGTTGTGGAAAGATACTCTAGAAGCATAAATTTTCTTGTGTCAACATATTTCTATCACATGGAAGTAATTGAATCAAGGTTAGTTTGGATATCTAAATTTAATTATGAAGTGTTAGAGGCTAAAATTGATAAATATACTAAAATTCTCTTGGAAATCCCTAAGCATTTCGATGATGAAAGTACCCATGGTAGCGAGACCAAAACAGGGAAGAAAAGGAAAATTGTAGTGAAGTTGGAAGATGTAGAGGAAAGTAAGCTTAAACATGAGCATGAAAGAATAAATATTCAAGAAGCTTTGGAAGATTTGTAGAAATTTATTATCGATGCTAATTTTGATTCATCTATTTCTATTGTGGAGAATCTTTGTGGCATGATTAATTCTTTGGATGTCTACATCTCTAGGGTTAAAGATTTTACTAGAATGAGGTCAAGTGAAGAAGATTTGAATAATATGAAAGGAAAATGCGTGAATATATACAATTGAGTAATGAAGGAATTGGAAATTGTGCAAGGTTGTGAAGAAGAGGCACATGAACTACTTTCTTTCTATCTAGATTGGTATGGCAATACAATGGACATGAGAAATGAAATAAGGATGAGTGAGTCTCGATTGAGCACTCAGGTAGATACATACAAGTTAGTAGAAGAAAAAGATAATTAGAGGTGGTCCTACATTGTGTAGCTTCAAGACATATTTTTCACTCTATAGGACTGAAGAACAAATGTCATCAAAAATTTTTTGGCACTCAGAGACATGATTAAATTCAGACATAATTCTATTTCTAGTGCTCTAGGATGTATTGGTGAAATATCAATGATCAATCTTAGTCGCAATACTTTAACAGATGGTATAGAGTCTCTAACTAAACTTGTGATTTTTTACAAGACTCTTGTCAGTGCAAAAGGTTCATGGGAAGAAGGTAAATCATCATGGAAGGCTATTTTGGAAATTCTCAAAGGCTCTTCTTTAGGTTAAATCTATGTTCATATTTTTTTGGCTACTTTTTGATATACATTCTTATACTAGAACCCTTCCTTTGTCATTGATTTCAAAGGGGGAGAGATAAAGAGAAGGAGAGATAGAGGATGGAGAGTTAAAGGAAAAAAAAATTGTGAAGATTTGTTTTGATAGTGGGAGTAAGTTAGAACATTCAGTTGCGGTATACTTGGAAAAGTTTTTGTCATGCATGTTACCATCAATGCCAAAGGGGGAGATTGTTGGAAGCCTTTCAACATGAGCATGAGGAATGGATGGTTGTGCTGGTTATTTCTATGTTGTCATTGATGTCAATATGGTAATAACTACATGGTGATGACTATATTGGAAGTTTGCTTGGTTTACCGAAAGTTGTTCTCTGCTAGTAATACTTCTTTGTGATGAATCAATATGTTGGTATTTGAGTCTAGAAATCATTGAAAGATCTGATATGACTCTAATCTCCTAACCATATTTTATTGACTCATTCATACTACTTTTTATTGGATCTTGAGATGTTCTTTTGACTATGAATAGAAAGTTATCTTTGATAGAGTTCAACTCTATATCCTACTTTTGTTCTATGTGTGGTGTATTATGCGGGAGAATCCCTATTCTACTAAGGTGAATATTCTTATACTACGATTGTGCTAATAGTCTCTTTACTGGTAGTATGATAGGAAATTAATGTTTTCTCATATTCAGAAGGTGTCTACTTTGATGATTATTTGCTAGTTTGAAGAATTGTGTTTCTTAGTCTTGGCTGACTTAGTGAATGCAATATATTATGAAGACTAATAGTTGGCTTAGCATAATACACTACATGGATAAAAAGTTAAATCTTGTATAGTGTTGACAAATAAGGTTTTGATTACTTTGTGTTCATCTAATTAGGCCAACCTAATTGATCTTCAAGATATACTTGTATATATATAATATGTTTTGAGGAATGAGACAGAAGAGAAGAAAAAGGAGTGGTCAAAAAAAGGAAGAAAGCAAGAAAGAAAAGTGTAAGTGTGTGAGTGAGCCTAAATTCTTTATCAGTAGTATAGATTTTTTGAGAAATGCAGTGCTTTTTATTCTGAGCTTCAGTGGAACTGAACCTTGCACATTGAAGGTGTATTCCATTAGTTCATTCTTTTGATAATGATCCACCATCAATGTATCTTGGTAGTAAGCCATCTTTGTACTCAGGCTGTGAGACTTTTAAGGACAGTGATTCCTGGTAGTGAGCCTCATAATATTTTGTATCTAGATATAATATATTGTGAGTTAACCCTCAACGTGGGTTTTCCCATTATGTATTTTCCATGTAAAAATCCTAGTGTTCATGTGTGATTGCATTGACTTGCTTTTATGTTCTCTCTTGCTAAATCAGTCAAAATAGTAATAATGTTTTAGTGGTTTCTATTATCAGTTTGTGGAATACTGATTCACCCCCCCTCTCAATATTTTGTATGTTCAACATCATAAATTCTATGGGATGCTCATTTCCTTCATCTAATCTTTGTGTCAACATGCTGGAACAGGAATGATCTAATGCAAATAAATATTTATAAAATGGTTTTTTATAATTTGGACTTGCTAGCATAGGAGCAGCAGCTATGGCCCTCTTTATTTCATCAAATGCTTGCTTTAATTTAGTAGTCCACTCTACCTTCACATCTTGCTTCAACATTGTGTTTAATCGATTGACTATTTCTACAAAACCAGTGATGAATTTTCTAATGAAATTGATTTTCCCAATGAAATTCTTCATCTCCTTCTTGCTATTTGAGAGCTGTATATTCAAGATTGCCTAGATAATCTCAGGATCAATAGAAATAACATGCTCAAATATTACATGACCCAAGAGCTTTCCTTCTGTTACCCCAAATATAAACTTTTTGGGATTTAGGGAGATGCCAAATTCCCTACATCTTTGAAATACCTTGCATAGATTTAAAATATGATCTCCCCTATTTTTAGAGAAAATGGTCAAGTCATCCATGTTGATAATAACGCATTTACCAATTATATCCTTAAAGGAAATTTCCATAGCTATTTGGAAAGTGGCTCCTACATTTATTAGTCTGAATGGCATTCTTCTATAAGAAAATGTGCCCCATTTAGTTGTGAAAGCAGTCTTGTGTCTATCCTCATATTACACCATAACCTGGTTGTAATCTAAATAACTATCTAGGAAATACATCATTTGAGAACTGTTTGCAATTTGTGGGACTTCATCCAATGAAGTTACTAGATAATTATCTTTTTTAGAAACAGATTAAGGTTCCTAAAGTCCACACATAGTCTGATCTTTCCATTCTTCTTTTGAACTATAACTATTAGCTACCCATGGTATGTGTTTGATAAGAAAAATGATATGGGAAGAAAGCAACTTTTGTACCTCTTTCTGAATAATAGGCTCCAATAATGCATTGATGGGTCTTTTCCTTTGTCGAAAAGGCTTTGCATCAGGCTTCAAAGGAATAGTATGTGTGATTATCGATGTATCATAATTTTTCATATCTTCATAACTCTAGGCTATAACATCTTGATACACATGTAATGCATCTATTATTCCTTTTCTCTCTTCTGGAGTGAAAAAATTTCCTATGAATACATTCTTTACATCTTCTGGGGTGCCCATATTATAAGTCTCACATTGACTAATTATTGATTCCCTCTTTTTTCTATTGTTCTTAATCTCTTATCTTGTCTAGATCAAATATCCTTTCCAACTGTACCATGTCTCTGGGAATTGTATTAGTCTTTAGGTTGATTACCCCTTCCATATCCAACTCTACCTCTTGAGGTTTTGTTTCATCAATTATCTGAGAGGAAAACACATAAAAACTAGTGATAGAGTCTAAAATATGCCTGTCATCTTCAAATAACTAAAATTTTGTTACATTATCGAATATAGAAGGGACTAGAGTAAGCTCAATCATGAATCTTTTCAACCTTGATAATGACAATGGCTCTATAGTACTGGCTGCCTATTCCAAAGCATCAATAGTGTGGTTCTTTCTTCAGGGAATCAATTGAATACTAAACACATTGAATCCCTCTATCAGACCCCATACTCTATGCTAGTAATTTGTCTTCCTCCTATCATGGCAAGAGTATTGTCTCCTAACTTGCTTGATTACCAATTATGAATCCTCAAAGACTTGTAGAATTTTAACCTTCTTTCTTAGAGCCATGAGTAACTGATGTATCAATGCCTCATATTCAACAACATTATTAGTGAAATTAAATTGTATCCTATGTGCAACAAAGAAGGTTTTACCTACATGAATGATGTCATGTCCCTTTTCCAAAAATAACACTTACTAAAAATAACAAGCTTCCATTATCCAGAAATAGTAAGTTAGAGGTATCAGGACAACATTGGAATATAATATTATTTAATACTTATATTGTCCTGGTGCAATTTTTATCTAGAGGACAAATAATTATTAATTATTTAGTGGTGCCAACATAGGTGGGTCATGATTTTTGGAAAAAAACACTTTAACCTCATGAGAGTGCCTTAAAAAAATGCATTTTTAGTTGTCAAAAGATGCCTTATAAGTGGTATAATATGAAAGGCTAATTTTAGAGGTGTTATAATGTATTTTATGAATTTTTTAAGTGCCTAAAATTGGGGAGGAATATTTGGACGTGAATCTAATGCTTGGTAGAAGTTTCTAGATGATCAAGAGTTTATAAATATTGGTCATTTTGCATGCAGAAGGATCTTTATGCATTTTTACAGGCTTATGCTTTCTTCTTCAAAGGATGAGAAACCATTGAAGTAGTTATCTGCCAGGATGATAAACCGGGGATATAGAGACTTGCAAGCAGTGGGTTTATAGGTCTCCAAAGGCAACTTCATACAGGGGTTGTAATTGTGCTTTCAGAGGATTTTTATTGTGTGCTTGTGCAGGGTCTTGGTTTTGGATTTTGGTGTTTTTTCTTTGGAATTGATAATCTATTATTTTGTTGTTGTGAGAAGCACTATTGTGTGTTTTTTTTCTATTATAAATAGTTCTAAAATATTTTTATTCTAGCTCTATCATTATATTGGAATTCTGGAGAGTTTTTGGTGCAAATCTATTGGGGTTTCAGGTGTATTTTGAGTGTTAAATTGGTGGAAATTGTACATACTATAAGGGTAGATTTTTAGACTATCCAAAGTTCATTTTTATAGATTGTTATGCTGCCAAAATTTGTATCGAAAAATTATTTGGTGCTGCAATAAAAATCTTGAGTGTTTGTGGCTTCATTGGTGCAATTTTCAACATACTTGATTTCTTCGATTTTATGCAATTTGCAAATTTGAGTTGGGTTATTGTTATTATTTCAAATATGATATAATTTCATAGAAACAGACATTAATTTTTAAAATCTGATATAATTTTTCCAACAAGGTACATTACAGTGGTATCAGAGCCATGATCTTGCCAACCTGAGGGTTTGATCATATTTTTCAAAAAGGAAAGAGGAGTTTAAACATGGTTGATGTTGGTGATCCTATGGAAGATTTAGCAAGAGAACTACCAGCCATTAGAGAAACCTATATCAATCAAGATGAAGGATTTAGAATTTCAATCCCATACAATTATTATGTCACTGTAATGTAAAGGATTCCATTTGCAAAGGGCTACAAACATCACCCAAGACATAATAGAAGGGGAATCGTAAAACCTTCAACACCAACTTTTGATGGGTCAAACAAGATCTTAGTTAGAGCATGGTTATTCAAGATTCAAGACTATTACTATTCTAGCTCCATGGAGGAGAAAATTTCCATTTAGTATGGGATCTTGCACCTAGAAGGAGTTGGTCATGATTGGTGGTACCAAGGTATGAACACCCAAGATCACTTTCAAGTAAATTCATTTGATGAATTTTGTAAAAGATTGATTGAAAGATTTGAAGAGAAAAGGGTGAAAGATGTTAACTAACCTAAGACAATGATCCAAACACTTGAGGCACAAATTCAATATATGGAGGGAATGGTGATGATGTAGCATAAGGAAAAATCAGATTTTCAAAAAGAAGATAGAGTTCCACTAAAGGCACTACAAGCCATAGAGGTTGAAGGTAAAAAAGTTGTGTTCATTGAAGATGTTTTATTTACTTCTAATGATTGTATATGTGAGGTAAATATCAATGAATTCAAATAGAAAGATCAAAAAATTAAAGGAGTAGTGGATGAAAAGAAGAAGTTGGATCAAGAATATTTTCAGACTGTCTTGTCAAAAGCTTCAGTTGAAGAGCATGCTGATGTTGGGAATGAGTCAGTGATTGATGCACAAAATATAATTATAGATGGTTATACACTTGGGAAGAGCATTATGGTCAGCCCTAGCACAAAAATGTTGAGCCACTTGGATGGAAGTGTTGAGGATATCTCAATAATGTCTCTTTTGACAATGGAGGATGATAATTTTATGTGCATCCCAAGGTATGAAAATATTTCATATTTTATGCTTCCTATGTCACTACAAAAAATTTGTCATCATGGAAAGCATGCAAAAATGGGTGATAGGGTAAGGGATACAAATTACAGTATATGGCATGTGGAATATTTGTTTCAAGTTCAAAATTATTTTTGCATAAAGGATCCAAGTAATCTCTTGAGGGTTAAAATATGTAGCAAATTTGATATTACTATCAAGTTCTTCATCTCTTGAATATGGAATGAAAGGAAGTTTATGATAAATCACATAGGGTTTGTTTTATTTTCTAACCCCATCATGAAGGACCAATTTTCATAGTTTATAGATCACTTGTGGGAGACAAGCACCAAAATTGAAGACAAGATCATGAGTGATAGCCAAATGGAGATAGCCTCTTTGGGAAGATTGATGTTAGATGTGGGTAAGGAAAGTAAGTGTCTTTTTGAAGTTCAATATTTTGTGACTAAGTTTGTTATGGTGCTTTGGGTATCAAGCTACAAGAAAATTAAAGGACTCATGAAAGAGGAGATGCTAAAAATTCCTAGCATCATAAAGGCAAGGAAATTGGTCATCCTATTGGGTGAACAAGAGATATTCAAAGAATTCTATATCATGGATCTTGTAGGTATCAACAAAACATGGAGCTTGCAATGGGTGCACTCTATGGGGAAGTTCACTATGGAGTTGGAATCCAAGAGGAGGGAGGTAGAACTTCAAGAAATTGAAGATGAAGTTCAAAAAGTTTCCATAGTAAAGTGGATGAAATATCAATGGGAAACATTCATGACCTTTTTGCAAGCCCAAGAAGAGTCTTTAGTCATGAAGTGGAGGACTTTCCATCCCATTGTCATTGTTGAGGTATTTTTAACTAATACAAGGTTGTTTCTAAATATTACATTTCTGATTTTTAGTAAAAAAATGCAGTGTTACAGCCATGGTTTTGGGAAGTTCTAGTTTGTCTCATGTTTTGTGTAAGAAGTTTCATCCTTTGGTGATACTAAGTGCCAATATTCTAGCTGATATATTGTTATTTGAAATAAAATTTCAAGTTAACTATGATTGTTATAGCCAACTTATAGCCCACATACAATCAAATCCAAACCATCTTTCATGTGGTAGAGATTTGGAAAACATGGTAATTATCATCACTACAATCTTGGAGAGGAGCCAAATTTTGAGCATGCCTTGGTCTCAGATCAAGGAAGAGGTAAGAAATTTTGATTGTGTTTATGATGATGATATTTTGATCTCCAATAAGAGTTGGAAAATTATTTGGGAGAATTTGGATTCAATTAGGATTGTATTTCAGCAACATGATCTTTTTTCCAAAGTATCTATAGGGGAGATGAACATCATCTACTTGGATCAAGTTATAATGAGAAAGATTAGACTATTGTTTTTGAAGGGTTTTAGAAGTGTGAAAATATTTTTGGAGGGATTTCATATCATTTTGTGGTTAACTACCTCCATATTTCAGACATTTTTTATTTATTATTGTTCCACCCTTTTGAAATTTGTGATTTTAATGTTTCATAACCTTGAATGGCTAATTGCAACCATGCACACTTGCATACAAGATGACTGGTACACATTCATGCATATTGTAGCCTATGGTATAGTGGGAATTCTAGTCATGGAGAAGAGTATTTTTCAGTTTGTGACTTCTAATGGAGATTTTTCAGTCCTTACATGGCTAATCATCAAATTCTCATTGATCGCATGGATGAGTGTTGCACAGGTTTTCCATTTTTGCAATTATTACATCATGTGCATTGTTTGCAGATTTCCACTGAAGTTGTCGGTGTTGTGTATGATGTTGTTGTAGAAAAAATTGATGCTGATGTACACCATTTTATATTGTTATTTTCTCTATTTATATCAGCTTCAGAAGTTGTGGTTTTAGTCTTTCAGATGGGAGCTGAACAATGTTGGCAATATTGTGTGATTTGGAGTCTGGGTTCATTTTTTAGAGAATTACGGAGCATATGTTGCTGTTGTATGATGATATTTTTCACTCCTCTATTGAACTATTACTATTATAAATCATTCATTGAACCTGAATGTATCATCTCTCATGTTGAGGTAAAAATTGGGCGAATTAGAGTGCATTTCAGCCATATTGATTTCATTGTTTTTAAGGTAGAAGTGGTTGTTTTTTCCCAAAGATTTACTTTCTATTATAGAGGATACAATGGATGTTTTAATGGTCCTAATGGCTGAAAAAATAAGATCTATAACCTTGGGAGAGGTTTCAAGAGTTCCAGGTTTGACTCAACACATGCTAGTGCTTATATACAGTGGGAGGCATTAGGTGAGTTTGCAGAATTTATTTTTGAAGATGTGGTTCAGATTTCGGATTGGAGTGAATGTATCAAATATTTGCATGGATATTCCTATTTATTTTACAACATTTCCAAATAAGAATCTGATTTTTCAAGTTTGCACAATGTCCCTTGGCAAAAGATGCAACACCTCACAGGTGCATGATCAAGGTTTGTGATGCAGTTTGAATTGTTTTATCATTTTGGAATAAGGATTCTTGAGAATTATGGTTGTATTTAATTTAGGACAAGAAATTTTGGGAAAGGAGGACTTGTCATGTCCCTTTTTTCCAAAAATAACACTTACTAAAGATAACAAGTTTCCATCATCCAGAAATAGTAAGTTAGAGGTATCAGGACAACATTGGAATATAATATTATTTAATACTTATATTGTCCTGGTGAAATTTTTATCTAAAGGAAAAATAAGTATTAATTATTTAGTGGTTCCAATACAGGTGGGTCATGAGTTTTGGAAAAAAGCACTTTAAACTCATGAAAGTGCCTTAAAAAATGCATTTTGAGCTATCAAAAGATGCCTTATAAGTGGCATAATATGAAAGGAAAATTTTAGAGGTGTTATAATGTATTTTATGAATTTTGTAAGTGCCTAAAATTGGGGAGGAATATTTGGACATGAATCTAATTCTTTGTAGAAGTTTCTAGATGTTCAAGAGTTTATAAATATTGGTCATTTTGCATGCAGAAAGATCTTTATACATTTTTATAGGCTTATGCTTTCTTCTTCAGAGGTTGAGAAACCATTGAAGGAGTTTTCTTCTAGGATGATAAAATAGGGAGATAGAGACTTGTGGGCAGTGGGTTTACAAGTCTCTAGAGGTAACTTCATATAGGGGTTGTTATTGTGCTTTTAGAGGATTTTTATTATGTGCTTTTGCAGGGTCTTGGTTGTGGATTTTGATGTGTTTTCTTTGGAATTGGTAATCTATTATTTTGCAATTGTGAAAATCACTATTGTATGCTATTATTTTGGTATAAGCAGCTCCAAAATATTTTTATTCCAGCTCTATCATTGTATTAGAATTTTGGAGAGTTTTTGTGTAAATCTATTAGGGTTTTGGGTGTATTTTGAGTGTTAAATTGGTGGAAATTGTGCATACTATAAGGGTAGACTTGTAGACTATCCAAAGTTCATTTTTATAGATTGTTATGCTTCCAAAATTTCTATAGAAAAATTATTTGGTGCTGCAATAAAAATCTTGAGTGTTTGTGGCTTCATTGGTGCAATTTTCAATATACCTGATTTCACTGATTTTATGCAATTTGCAAATTTGAGTTGGGTTATTGTTATTATTTCAAATTTTATATAATTTCATAGCAAGGTACATTAATTTAAAATCTGATATAATTTTTCCAACAAGGGACATTGCAAATTATTAACTTGAATCTGGTACCAGCTCCTTGCTTAGATTTAGAACTTCCAAATTGCAAAGTCCAAAACTTAGTAGAGTGCATACCTTTTGAATCTCATGTATTCTTACTCTTACTTGATGAAGGATCTTCCTGCTGAATCTACTACTTACCTTTCTACTCCTTCATAATTTCATGAACCTCAATCCTAACTACTAGAGGAGGATTAATACATCTCTTAATTTGTTCTACAATAGTTTGACAAAGACAATATATGAGTTCAAGATGTGAGGCATTGTGAACTCTACACTAGTTGGGAAATAGTAACTCTTCAAAATTCATTTGCCTTCCAAGATTGATTTGATCATCAATACACTTTTGAATGAATTTTTGAAAATTGTCTAGCAAACCCAAGTTGCCATCATCTTGCTCAATATCTTCATTCAATTCTACAACTACTTCTGTACTACTAGAACACTGAGTCAAATCCTTAGGCATATTATGCATTGTTAAGATTTCCTTTGTTTCTATTTCATGAATAGTTGTTGCTAGGATATAATTTCCTAAACTTTCCTTAGAAACCAATGCTTCATTTGATGTATTTTGATACTTTGTGATAAAATATTTCAGTATAAGTTCTCGTTCAATCCTTATCTGATTGAGAATTCCCTTCCATGGAAACCACATATGAGAATGATTTGTGGAGGTATATCCATTAAATTCTCTCATGAACTCCCTTCCTAGAATCAACCCATAAGCATCTAGTATATCAGCTACCTTGATATTGATGATCTATTGTGCCCTCTGGTCTAACGAAATCTACATGGGAATCATATTCAATTCACCTACCACACTTACCTCATTCTTGTCTAACTGAGTCAGCTTACGTTGCGAAGGAGCAAGGATAATGCCTAATGCTTTGCAAATTGAAAATGGCATGAAATTTGTGGAGGCTCTAGAATCCAATAAGAAATTGTGAATATTTTTACCGATTATACAAATAGAGATCAAGAAAGGATGAGTGTCTTGATTATCTTGGAAAATACTCATCAAAGAATAGACTTGAGCCACTTGAGTCTTATCCTTCTCTTTGCTTCTATCCTTGGTTTTCACTTAATCTCGATCTTTAGTAGGTTGAATAGCTTGATCCCTAGATGGTTGTGAATTCTGTGTCCTTCCAATTATTTCCTTAACCATTGGATTAGTAAAACCAACCCTCTTCACGATAGCATCTTGCAAATATTTTAAAGATACATTCTCACTTAAAAAACCTAAGACAACACTTCTAATTTCTAGAACCCTTAGCAATTCAAAAGTAGATAAGCTGACCTTTACCTTCTTGAGCTTTTCTGCCACATATTCTCCCATTTTTGTTACACTCATCTTAGATTGATTGGCTTTGAGATTCTCCACTTTCTTGTCCTTTCCAACATCAATATGTCCTCCCTTGGAAGAATCAGAAGATCCTCCTTTAGAAAAGTATTGTGTGGGAACTTTTGGATAGGGAGGATTATTACTTGCATTTGGATCAAGAGGTGTACTAAAATTATTGGGAGAAGTAGATGTAGTAAAAGGCCCAGCAGCTTGCCTATTCCTTAGATCATATGGCATTGTTCATTGATGAAACATCTGGACTTCATCTACCCTATGCTCCTATTCATCTAAATGACCATTGTCAACAATATCATTATTTTCAAACAACTGAGATATTGATTCTTTATTACATACCTATTTTGATTTGACACTTTGTTCAACTGATTCCTCTTTAGGTCCATTTTCTTCACTTCATGGGAAAGGAGCATGATTCAGTACCACTACTGGTGAATCATATGGATCAAAAGGCACAATCTCCTGCCCATTTGCACCACTACCAGTAACTTGTTGAACCTCCATTTGGAATATGGTAGCTACAGTCTGGAATTTAGGACATTCTAATTCAAAATGTTGTGTTGTCTTATGGAGTCTACAATGCCCACTATTGCAGCATCATCCAAGAGGACTAAACTTGATGAGTTCTCTTGATTATGAGGAGGGTCTAAGGGTGTAGGGACTCCACCATTATTAGGCCTAGTATTCCATGTCCTATTTTTCCTTGGGGGTGGCTTCCTATTGAAATTATGTCCTGATGATTGACCTCTCTCAAAACCTTTTCCCTGACTTTGTCCTCTTTCAAAACTTTGTCCTTGTGAAAAATATCTACTATCTCAGTTGTAATTGGATCATATTCATCTTTGTGTGACCTGCAATTGAGTATTCTTATTCCTTAGATAGGTGAGCTCTATGGAAAACTTATTCACTTGTTTTGTCAACTCATCCAACCTTTCATTATCTGAATTACCTTGTACTAATGTAAAACTCACATAATTGTGCAAGTAAACAAGATTTGAGCTTGAATTCTATGGAGAATTTAGAACCTCAAAATTTTTCAAATAAGCTGGGAGGTTGGCTTGTTGTTGAGGGAAAGTTGACTATCCTAAATTCTACAAGTAGGGGGAAAGTGGTTGGGATTGATTTAATGGATGACATGGGTGTGGAACCAAAGACATCTAAGGGACTAGATTCATCATAGGAGTCTAATTGGCCAAACCTTGGTTTAATCCTTGAACTTGACCAGGGTGAGCAGTTGGCCCTAATGATGGCAAAGGGCTTGCTAAATGCTACCTTAAATCTGTACTAGCCTTAACTTCCTCAGCATATGCATCTATCGAAGTGGTTGGGGGTTGATGCATCATCCACAACATATGATGGCTGCAATCAGGTGTAGGCATGATGAAACCTATTGTTAAATGAACTTATGGGCTCATTAACTTTCCTCTTCACTGACATAAACTACAAATATAAATCATTTGGGCTGATAGGAATTTTGAAATTTTGTAGAAAAGAAACCTCCATTTGATTCCAGCTAGTGAATTTGTGAAAAGTCTGCATGCCACATCTTCATGATTAATCTGTTCGTCCTGAAGGGTAATTTGAAAGATCCTGATATGTTCCTTAGGTGTCCTATTGGGATCATTAACATGGAACTTGGAGCAAAAATGATCGAGATTCTTAGGCATGACATTGTAGTTGTTCAAAAATATAGGTGAGGGATTATTTTCTAGAAAATCCATTAGTGGTGGTGGAGGTGGTAGTGGTTGATTGATGGTTGCTTGAGGCTGTTGAATGGAAATGGGGGTTGGTTCAAAATCATATGATGAAGAGTTAGATGAAGAGGAGGATGGAGAAGATGGTTGGATGGGTGTAGATGATGATGATGTCTCCCTTTTCTTAGTCCTTCTTGACCTAGTAGGAGCTTCTAAATCTTGAAAGTATCCTTTATCTACTTTAGATCTAGTCTTTCTTCAAAACCTTTGAGGAGATATGGATGATACAAAACACTTTAGCTTTGTTGAAACAACCATCCTTCTATGATGCAATCAAGGTGGAGAACACTCACAATTAGACTCAAATTGATCAAACTTTAATAAGAAATCAACCCTTAAATCACAAGACACCCAACTTTTCCAAATCACTCCCAAGTGGCTTGTAGCCCTTCAAAAGCCAAATTTACACAAAATATTTTAGAGAAGGCCATACCAAGGCCCACAAACATCATTTTAGACTTCTCACAAATCCCTGATTATCATCTCAAAAGATCTCTAATGGTTTCTTTGCAACAACATAGAGTTTCATTAACCTGTCCTATTATTAGGCTACTAAATTAGCCCTTTTTTCCAAAGGAGGTCCCTCCTAAACCACTAGTCTTCACAAAAACACATTAAAAGTCACTAATTATGTATCAAAACATAAAATTCCATAAAAAAAAATTATTTTCAAGGCTTCCTCAACGCTGATCTCACAAACCCTCCATTTACATGCAATACACTAGGGTTTTAATGAAAATACTATAACCTTGGCTTCTCAAACACCTTTAATATACCCTACGCATGGTCCAAAATCCATCACAAGACCAGTTCCTTCACTATTTCAACAAAACACCCTCTTGGAACCTTCATCTTGGCACCTTCATTTCACATGAGAAAAATGCATTATTTGACCCTAGGGTATCATTCCAGACCAAACAACTTACTTTCCTTTATTCCTAAAACATTTTAACACCTATCCTACCATAAAATAAGTTAATACACCAAGAAAAAAATTAGGACAGTAGGTGCATTGACATTTATATCATTAAAACAAAATCAAACCTCCAAATCTGTGTGTACAGGCTGCCACAGAAAAAATATTGAAAACTTCCCCAAATCTAAGTGTTAGAATTTAAAAATAAGTTCAAATGAAAGAAAAATCATATATCTACACTATACAAAAATATTTAGATCATCTTATAACCTGTACAGTCTGTATAGTGTAAGCAAAGATCAAGAAACACAAGAAATTGCAAATAAAACTTTGTGTTTGGTATTGGAATTCTCAGTATAATCCTTCAACAACAACTATCTGAGCCATGAAGAGGCTTTTATAAAAATTTCCCTCCAAAAAATAACTTCCCAATGTACATAACTACCATTCAAATTCCCTTAATCCTTCATATTCTCTAATATTGCATTTTTTACTTTTGCCTAACAACATTTTTGGTATTTTTGCAATTTCCCCCTAAATTGACACTAATGATCTACAAACCCCAAAATTACATAAAGGATGGTATTTTTGGACCTTATTTAATATAAAATGACTCAAACCCCCAAATTCCCTAGACTCATCAAATGATCAACATCAAATAATCAAAGTTTGACAATATGGTGTAGGTTCTCCTGCACCATATACCCCATAGGAAAAAACTCATACCACATGATTTTTCTCTGATCCCAATGTCTCCAAGCTTCATAAATGTTCAGTTGGTCTACAAATCCTCTCCACTAGTTCATGCACACTGAACTTGCAATCTGCCTTGCACCTCTATCATTCTTGACTGTGTTTACATATGCATTTATCTTTATCTTTGTCTTCTGACTTGCCAAATGTCTTTCATATTTTCTTTGACCAAAACTTGATTGCTTACTATGTCCTACACCTGCAAACAAACAATTGTTAGAAACTTATTTATTTTTCTTCATCTTTTTGTCACCGTCATGCTTACAATTGTCCTCAATGCTCTATCCAATCTGCTTATCCATCACTATCATCACTTTTACTGTCTTGTCAGTGTTTTGTACCACTTTTTTGTCCTTACATTTCATTGCATTCACTGTACCAGCAGACACCACTTGCCCTCTAATTTGATTCTCCACCAAAGGACACACCAATGTCCTTACCAACACATTTTTAGTCTAATTAACTATCAACAAATATGAAACAACTTGATTACCTACTTCCAAATCATTCTCATACCTTGTAATATCTGCAACACTTGTTTTTTTGTCTTCATTTGCAATTTCTACAAGTTCTTTTCTTACACACATTATCACTTTTTTTTCCTTTCTCATCTTCCACCAAGGGAGTTAAGACAAACTTGCACCCATCCTTCATTATTGTGTAGGTGTTCTCCCTACCATCATACAAGGCTCACCTATTATATTTCCAAGGTGTACCTATGAGTAGGTGACAAAAATACATGGGAAGGATATCACAAACCACACTGTCCTTGTAACCTCTAATCTGGAAATCTACCACAACTTTTTCATTAACCAACAAATACTATCCATCACTTAACCATGAAACTTTATAAGGAAATTCATGAGGTATTTTTTTCAAATTTAACTTGTTCGCCATCTCAATAGACACCATATTCTATATTGAACCAAAATCAATCACAATTTTACATACCTTGTTTTTTCACTTACAAGTAGTTTTGAAGAGGCTCTTTCTTTGCAAAGGTTCCACCTCTTTCACTACCTTCAACACTATCTTTCTCATTATCAACATCTCCCCTATTTTAGGAGTAGCCCTCAAACTTGTAGAATGATTTCTTTCACACTCCTCCTCTTGAACCAATTGTGCTCTCCTATCAATCCTTTTTTCACCACTTGATGAACTACCAACTCTTTCTAGAAATTTCTAAGATGGATGACCATATTCATTACATGTATAACATCTCCCTACAAAATCATTAGAATTTCTTCTAGCACTAAACCTTCCTCTACCTCTAAATCCACCTCTAACATCAATACCTTGTTCCTTACCCTTATTTGCTCCTTGTTCTTTGCTTGGCTACTTTAGTGTAGAAATTACTCCTCTTCCTCTTGCACTAGTAACACCTCTTCCTCTCACTAATTTATCATCTCCTTTTAAGCTTTTCCTCCACCCTAATTGCTAATTGAAAAAATTCCTCAATAGATTTGGGGTTAGCCACAACAAGTTCATCTTGTATATTAAATCTCAAATCACCTAGATATCTAGCCACCTTTTTATCCTCATCTTCATCCCTTCTAGATCTTATGCTTAATTTGTAATATTAATCAGTGTAGGATTTAACATCTAGTTCTTTTTGTTTCAATCCTTGCAACTTTTTATACAACTGAACTTCATAATAATTTGGAAGAAACTTACCCTTAAACTTTTGCACCATCTTGTCCCATGAAGTAATCCTTGATTTTCCTTGCTTTCTTCTCTCTACTTTTTCATAGTTCCACCATAGAAGAGCATGTCCTTTTAGCTTTTTTTTTGCAACCTTCACCATCTGCTCATCTAAAATATCCTCACTTTCAAAGTAATTATCCATAGCAGCAATCCAATCAAGTAATCCCTCTTCATTTAAATTACCACCATAAATAAGATCAACTTTTACCTTGTGAGAATCACCTTTCACTGCTTTGAGCATCTTTACCATTCTTTGATCTTCAGGGTCCAGTTCTTCATCAACATCCTCATATTCTTCATCATCTTCCTCGGTTTCACTCTCTTCATTTAGTTCTCTCCTTTTCCTTGTCTCCAAGGTAGCAAGCCTTTCCCAAACTGCATTATGAGATTCTAGAAGTTTAGCATGCTTCTCTTTTAGATCTTGCAACTCCCTAGCACCACCAACGCCTTTCAAAGGAATCTTCACCAATCAACCTTCTTCTAGCCTACAAAAATCAAACAAATCACCAATAAAATATCTTGTTCCTGAAGCTCTGATACCACTTTGATGCAATCAAGGTGGAGAACACTCACAATCAAACTCAAATTGATCAAAATTTAACAAGAAATCAACCCTTAAATCACAGGACACCCAACTTTTCCAAATCACTCCCAAGTGGCTTGTAGCCCTTCAAAAGCCAACTTTACACAAAATATTTTAGAGAAGGCCATACCAAGGCCCAAAAACATCATTTTAGACCTCTCACAGATCCCTGATCATCATCCCAAAAGATCTCTAATGGTTTCTTTGCAACAACATAGAGCTTCACTAACTTTCCCTGTTATTAGGCTACTAAATTAACCCTTTTTTCCGAAGGAGGTCCCTCCTAAACCACTAGTATTGAAAAAAAATCATTGAAAAGTCACTAGTTATGTATCAAAACATCAAATTCCACAATTTTTTTTAGTTTCAAGGCTTCCTCAATGTTGATCTCACAAACCCTCCATTTGCATGCAATACACTAGGGTTTTAATAAAAATACTATAACCCAGATTTCTTAGTGCAAACCAAACCATAAAAAACCTTTAATATACCTTTCACATGGTCAAAAATCCATCAAAATACTAGTTCCTTCACTTTTTCAACAAAACACCCGCTTGGCACCTTCATTTCACATGAGAAAAATGCATTATTTGACCCTAGGGTATCATTCCAGACCAAACAACTTGCTTTCCTTTATTCCTAAAACATTTTAACACCTATCCTACCATCAAATAAGTCAATCCACTAAGTAACGTATTAGGACAATAGGTGGATTGAAATTTATATCATTAAAACAAAATCAAACCTCCAAATCTGTGTGTATAGGCTACCATAGAAAAAATATTGAAAACTTCCCCAAATATGAGTGTTAGACTTTCAAAATAAGTTCAAATGAAAGAAAAATCATATATCTACACAATAGAAAAATATTCAGATCATCTTACAACCTATATGGTCTGTATAGTGTAAGCAAAGATCAAGAAACACAGGAAATTGTAGATAAAACAGTGTTTGTTATTGGAATTCTTAGTATAATCCTTCAACAACTACTATCTGAGCCATGAAGAGGATTTTATAAAATTTTCCCTCCAATAAATAACTTCCCAATGTACATAACTACCATTCAAATTCCCTTAACCCTTCATATTCTCTAATATTGCATTTTATTACTTTTGCCTAACAACATTTTTGGTATTTTTGCAATTTCACCCTAAATTGAAACTAATGACCTACAAACCCCAAAATTACATAATGGATGGTATTTTTAGACCTTATTTAATATAAAATGCTCAAACCACCCAAATAACCTAGACTCATCAAATGATCAACATCAAATAATCAAAGTTTGACAATATGGTGTAGGTGCTTCTGCACCATTCTAGCGCCAATCTATTGATGGTGTTTTTAGTACTGCAACAACTCAGACAAAATAAAAGTATCCAATATCTCTTGAAAGGTAAACTTATATCAACAAGCCTCAAGAATAACCCCAAGGTCTCTAATGTTAGGTCTTGACAATGCAACAAACAACTTAGTGAAAATGTGATTTGCTGGTAATCACAAGGGGCCTTACAAATGAAATGCTGGAAGTTTCAAACTCATCAAATGCAACAATGTGTTAATTCTTTATGAATCTTTATCTAACAATAATCTCAAATGAATAGAAAAAGATAATGTTTTAAGAGAGATACCTAATCTAAAGCAAAGATCAATTGTGTAAATAGTAGAGCATTCAAGATGGACCAATCTTTGCTTAACCAAGATCAAACCCATAGTTTCACAAAGATAGTGCAATCTACAAAGGTATTAAATATTTTCAGATTGTAAATATCCAAACATTCACAATTGAACTTGAGTGCAATAAACAGGAGGCCTGGGCTAACTTCATGCAACAATATACAATTAGTAGATCACTAAAAGTATGGACCGAAGATTCCTCAACACCTTAAACACTTTATCATAAACACAAATGAACTGCAACTAGTTCTAAGATTAATCATGAAATCACTTACTCAAAACAACTTATAACATATTGGAAACACAAGACCATCCATAGATGAAATAACAAAAAGAAGAGCACCAAAAGATAATGTCTTCACTTGTATTCACTTCACCAACAGTTTGCAACAATTCAAGTATCTCAAGCTCAATAGCACCAACAACAATTGACAACCTTAAAAATGAGGAAGAGGCCTCAATATATAGGATTCCTCAAGACATGTCGGCCTCAGAGAGAAATTAAATTAGGTTTTACATTAGGTTGGCCAGATAGGTTGGCCTTGGCATTTTTTAACTTCCTAATTTAATTTTATAATAAAGTATTACATAAGTCAACCTCAAAAGATATTTAGAATTAAATAAAATTCATTGGCACATAAATCAAAATGTAGCTGACTTGTATGCTTGAAAAACTCGGTGTAGTAAGCACATCCCTTAAGGAAACTAGGCTAGGTCATCCTCATTTTTTTTTCTGTCTCTAGAAAGTTCTTAAATTTTGGAAAGAACACCATCAAGGTTGGTCTGATCTAGGACTGAGATGAACTTTATTCTCAATTTAACTATTCTTAATTCTTCTTCATACTTAACCAAAGCCTTTTCCCATTATGTTTGTAGCCCTTGATATCTATCCAAGTTGGAGATATAAATAGTTACATCCTCAAGTTGATCTTTGATGGTCATCCCATTCTCAACTGGAGAGTACACCTCATGCCACCACCTTTGTAGTTGATCTATATTTAAATTATTTTTCCCAAATTTCTTCCTACCTATGAAAATCTCTACAAATGCAACATAGCTATCAAATATCTCCTTCACTTTGGTCTGGATCTTTGATATTTTCTTGAGTGCTTTCACCATGAATTTTTTTCTAAAATTTAGTGCATCCATCCATTCCTTTGACTTATATCTTCTTATGTGAGGAAATTCTTCTTGACCAACTCTTCCTTTGGAATCTCTGTAATTTTTTTCAACTCAAAAATGGTAGCATCATTTTCCTTTTGAAAATATATTGTGAGTTGAGATATTTCCTCAAGAAATGATGTGACCTTCTCATATGTATGCAATATCTTTTTAATCATTGCATCCCCTCTCTTGCTTATACTGTCAAGCCATTCTTGGATAACTTTCAAAAATGTTCTCATCTTCTCAATATTTGAAACAACATCCTTAGATAATAATCCCTCTAAAAATGGGGTACCTTCACCAGCCTATGCCTGCAAAGGCTTGATCAAATGTTGGACATATTTATGTACCTCCTTCAGCTATTGGTGGAGCTTCTCCTTTATCCTTTGTTTCATTATCCAATCTCTTAAGGATGACCTACACAAACTCTTGCAAATCCTCTTTCTCCTATTATTTTGTGGATGAACCTAAATTAATGGTTTCCTCCTTATAATTTGACGTCCTCATCCCATCCTTGTACTTGTCACCTACAGGGGTAGCAATGTGGATAAATCTATTATTTGATTCATCCTGAGCCCATTTGGAGACTACTCTAGCTTTCTTCCTCTCTTTAGTCTAACCCCAACTCACTAGAAACTTACCCCAATCTGGAGTTTCTTCCTCTATAATGATTGGCTTTTGCTTCAATCTTTTCTCCAACCAATCTAGGGCAGTTGATTGCTCCATTTATATATTCTCGTGAGAAGTATTTTATTCTTGCTACTATTTAGAGGGATTATCTTCAATATCTTCTAGATTTTCATTAATTTTATCTTTATTTTGGTGTCCCTCATCCTTATCTTTAGTATCAAATACATCCACATGTTCCTTCTTAGGGGATTGGGAAGGAATTTCCTTGGTTCCTCCTGATGCTTCTTCTTTGACTTTCTCTTCTGGAATAGTCTCCTCCAATTTCCTCATGAAATCATTCAATTCTCCACTCTTAGTTTTGGGAATTTCATCTTGTTCTTCTTCAAGGTTTTTGGAGACATTCTCTTCTTCATTAAAAACTTCTTCATCCATTGGAAAATTCTAAATAGGAGATGTAGGAGGAGTATTATTTCCTGTAACTGCCCTCTTTCCTTCCTCTTGAGCTTCATCAGTAGGTACCCCTTAAATATTTTCTTCATGTTCGTCTACTACTTCCTCCACATTCTTTGTAGGAAGAGCTTTATGCTTTGGGGAACTTCTTCTAACATACACCTATGGCCTTTCCCCAAAGATCTCTATATCAACCACTTTAGTTTGGGTTGTTCCTTCTTTAGTAACCATCGCCTTCTTGCATTTAGCCATCGTTTGAAATTCAATAACAAGTCTTCTTTTCTTGGAAGGTTGGGCTTCTTCAGTTCCTTCTTCAACAATTTCTTTTGATGGCTTTCTTACCTTAGCAATAGGCTACCTCTTAGATTCTTTACCTTTGGCATGGCTCCTAGTTCTTCTTTTGATCATAAACTGTGTTTCCTTTGTATCTTCACCTTCATGAAGCTCAACAGTATCATCAAAGTTTTTTTTGTTTCCTCCTCTAAATGGGACTCAAAATCCCCCATTAGGTCATAAGTGAACTTAGTGCCTATTGCCTCTAATTCCAAAATCTTATGCTTCACCCACAATTTAGAATATTTCAATACAAGAGAAGTGAGTTGATTCTATAAGTTGTTGAATAATTAATGAGTAAAATAACAAACAACACTTCTTAATAAGACATTATATCAAAGATTTAACAATATTTAAACTAATTTAAAGCAAGAATCTACTGAAAGCATCATATTTTTCTCTATCTCTAAAGATTTATTAAGTCACTAGGCTCTTAGATTTGGTAAGCATTGTGACCTATAAAATGCCAATCTAGAGAATGAGATGTTGCTAAATGCAATAATATAATCCTATATGGTGATTTCTGAATGATAATGATGAAGCTACTATGATCTAAATTGACATGAATATGATAAAAGGAAGCTATAGTAAACTATGATGCAGCCATGATATTGATTCTAAAATGCTATGATTGCTATTGTTAAATGATAATGGTATTGCTAAGATGATTGATTGATCAATTGTTGCTTTTACAGAGTAAGTTTGCACAAAGTTGGGATCTATTTCTTGTTGAAAGAGGTTGTATTTATAGATTCACAACAACACATTTGTGAAGGGGCAACAAAGCAAAAGTATGGATTTGATCTTGAGGATTGAATGATGAAGGATGAAGAAACCTGGGTTGATCATGGAGATTGTTCCTCCCTAGAAAAACATTCAACCAGAGGATAGGAAGAATCATTGGAAGAAGATGAAGAGGACTGCCTGTAAGTTTGTCTCAAATTTGTCTCCAAATTTACTCATGAAGGTTGAGATGAATTAAATTAGACATACCATATCAAATTTGGTAGGTGAATATGATGAGGTATAGAAATATGTGCATAAATTCGAATATTTGGATTCGTTTCAAATTTAGGAAGAAATAACAATTATTAAAATAAACAAATATTTTTGATACTGTTTATTTAATAAAAGAGGGATAATGATAATAAATAAAAACTATGGAAGTTTTGAATATTTAATTAAGAGAGAATAATTAGTAGAATATAGATGTGAACTATATAAATAAATATTTCTATTTATTCAATAGTAGATGAATTTGATTATGATAATTAAATAAAACAAAGTGAAATTCTTTTATTTAATTAAGACGAAACAATAGAATAAAGATTGATGAATTTAAAAGATGAACTATATAAATAAATATTTCTATTTATTAATAGTAGAAGAAATAAAGGTTAATTAATCAAATAAATTGTATTTAATTAATTAGATTAGCCAGACCATTTTTAGGTGTATAATTTTTTTCCGTCTTTGAAGTGATGTGTTTACGCATTGCTTCAAAGAAAATTTTGTTGCTACTGTCAGTATTAAAGGAAAATTTTCAGAATGCCCCAGGCGTTGATTTTGCTGTGATGATAGATATATGCCCCCTCGGGAGATAAATTGATGAATTTTTATTTTTTTGGGGATTTTGGATTTTTTCAAAAAATTTAGTGATTTTCTAATGATTTATGATGATTTGATAAAGATATGATGATGAAATAATTTATCTCCCGACAAATAGTTTGAAAGATGCCCCTGCGATGAATTTTGGATTAATCCTCCAATAAATAAATTAAATAAATCCCATAAAAAATCACCTCTAATCTCTCTAATAAAAAGCTAAAGAGGGTGATTTCGAATTCATTTGTGCATTTGGAGTTTTGAGAATTTGGAGTGAGAAATTTAGGGCTTTGTGGAGAAAATGTTAATCCCCTACCACATTCATCATTTTGAGTGTGTGCATTGACACAATCACCTAGCCACCTATTAACCTCAGGTATGTACCTGTGAACCTCCTTGTTATTCTTGTTTTTCATTTTTTGCACATTTATTTCAGATTTGATTTTTTTTTAATTCTTTTAGCACATCTGTAGTCTGCAGTAGCGCATAGAATTATTGTTTTTGTGCATAGATTAGAATAGTGCATAGGTTAGCTATTTTAGCACATAGATAGGATTAAATAGTGCATCTGAGTTTTAGCGCATAGGTCAAAAAAGTGTAGCGCATACATAGGGTAAAGTAGTGCATCTGGTTTTTAGTGCATTGATCATTTAAAGTGGTGCATTTGCCTCCCGAAATGGTGCATCTAATGAAATAGTGCTTTTATTGCCTATTTTAGTGCATTGAAGTGTTTTAATGGTGCATTCAATATTGTGGTGCATAAGAACACTATTTTAGCACATTTAATTCAGAATGATGTAGTCTATCAATTTTTACCCTTGATTTTATCGATTTTGATCATGTCAGCCATTGGTTTGATATGATTGATGATCCCAATAGAGTAGATTATGTTCAACCTCGTGATAGTTGAGGTCTAATAATTGATTGACAATAATTATCCTCATGATATGTGAAGAATAATTATAGTCTGATTAGTAAACCTCATGATAGGTGAGGTACAATTTTAGATTGATGATTGACCTCATGATAGATAAGGTTGATTGATAGATTGTCCAATAAAATTCATGATAGGCAAGGTTCATTGATAAATTCTATGATTGACCTCATGATTAGCAAGGTTGATTTGATAGTTTCTCATGAGATTTTAGCGAAGTCTCAACAAAGCTGATTAGATTTGATAGGTTGATTGACATTTGATGAATTGACAAATATTTCTGACATTTTTTCTTTTGTGATGATAGGAGTCATTTGCGAACTTACAAATTAGAGAGCGGTTTCCTAGGACCTTTGATTTAATATCATAGCTAGTGTAGCTTGAGATAGCAGTTATTGTGAGATGTGGGTTGACTTCTCTTTTATTCATGCCCCAAATTAGGATTAATCAGGGTCTCTTGATAGCCCTAGGAGAGAGGTGGCATAGTGAGCATAATACCTTCCACCTTACTACCAGCGAGTTGACAGTCACTCCTGAGGATGTTTGGTGGATTCTGCAGATACCTATTGTTGGAGAGGTTGTTGTTTATGATTCTTCAGAGTAGGGCGAGATTGACACTCTTCGCAAAGTGTTCCAAAATGATACCATTTGTGGATACGAGATTCCATGGTGAGAGATGGTGGATGCCTATTGTTGATGATGTTTTCTGCACAACAACTCAGACATAATATAATATCTTATCTCTCTTGAAAGGTAAATCTCTATTAGTAAGCCTGAAGAGATAACCCCAAGGTCTCTAATGTCAAGTCTTAACAATGTATAAACAACTCAGTGATAATGTGAAAATGTTGGTAATCACAAGGGGCCTTACAAATGAACAATGTTGGAAGCATACTTTCATCAGATGCAACAATATGGTGATGCTTTCAGTCCTAAAATTAACCCAGATTCAAAATAAAAAGCAAAAGAGATAAGGGTTAAGAAAGATTTCTAAGACTAAGACCTAAGATCAATCACAACAATGATGAATGTTGCAGATGGACAGATCCCCAATGAAACCAATCTCTGTTTGATCAAGGACAAGCCTTGAGCTCCACAGAAACAGTGCAATCTTCTAAGGAAGCTAAAGATTTTCAGACTTTGAACATTCATTCACATGCCCAATAACTGGCGAAGTGTAAACAAGCATCCACAGTTGAACTTAGCACAAAATAAGGCCCAGACTAACTTTACACAGCAAATTACAATCAACAAATTGCTAAAAGTGTGGACCGGAGATCGATCAACATCATTAACATTTTACCATTATTGCAAAAGAACCGAAATCTACCATCTAACATTGAGAATTGAGAACAAGAAACCATAAACTGTCAAAGTGTAACACAAAGCTTGCCAAATCAACAATCCAATTGCATTAACTTCTTCAGCATTACATAACAATTTCCAGTCTCTCCTCTCTCCTACAGCTACTATCTTGCATAATCTAACTCCTAACTTAGCCAATTCTGGCTTCTAATCAGCTCTTCTAACCTAGTCTTACCCCCTTACAAATGAGATGGCACTGGCTCTTTATAGAAAATTACATTTTGAATCAATGGCTAGGATTTAATTCATCCAATGGTTGCAATTGTACTTCTAGAAGCATCAAGCTGTTACATTTAATTTGGGAGCTCATGGTACATCATCATTCAATTGCATAAAAGCAATTACATCATGAAACAATGAGAAAATAGTATTATACCAGCTTGCCATTAATGAAAATTTTGATTGGATGATGAAATCAGCTTCACATGTCTTCCAGAAACTCCTTCCAGCTGTAGACAGTTTGGGCACGGATTCATATGCAGGCCCCACTTTTGAAATTTGAATTGAACTCTTCTATATTTCCCTTTTGGCACGAATCCATATGCAAGTCCCCCTTTTAATATTTATTTAATCCTGAAAAAATAGATATCATCATTAGTAGCTCACATGTTAAAAAAAATCCAATCCAAATTAAACTTGAATTAAATTTTGGCCTTTTAAAAAAATTTACATTTTTTATTGGGAACTTTCCATTTTCATAAATGTTTCCATCTTGGGAATTTTAATTTTCAAATTTTTATCCATCTCAAGATTTCCATTTTCGAGAACATTTTAAAACTTCAAGGAAAAAAATGATTTTGGAAAAATTTCCATTTCAAAAAAATCATTTTTTAAATTTTTTTTTCCAATTTTGGAAATTTTCGGCTTTTAAAGAATTTCGGGATTTTGAGGGGGTCACGGAATTTTTGGGAAAATCCTGGGGGAACGGATTTTCCCGGATTTCCTGCAAGGTCGAAATCCCCTAAACCTCATAACTTTTTTTTCTGTAAGGAATTTTCAGAAAGTTCAAAAAGAAACCTTTCCTAATTTTTTGTCCTCTATCCATAGGTGCAAAAAAGATTTACATATAACATTGAAAATTCACTTCAAAATCCCCATTTTCAAATTCCAACACTTGCAAATTTCCCCTAGAGCCTCAAAATGTTGTCGTCATCAAATCTAGTCTAGAATTAATCCCAAAACAACCTCCCAAGAATAGAAAAACCAAAATTTGACCAAGCCAAGATGCAGAGATGGAAAAGAAAAAAGAGGGTCCCCGCCTCTAGTGTGGCGTGTGTGTGAAAATTGCACAACACCTATTCCATCCTGCCTACAATTCTTACTAGTTTCATTGGAGGGTTCCTTTATCCTGATTGTAGGTCAAAGGGACTTTCTATGGGTTGGGGTCATGTGTTGGAGAGCATGATTGTTCATGGTACCATATATGTATTGGCATGTGTATGCTTGCTCATCTTTATCATGATTTGCATTCGATTGTCTACCTTTGAGGTCATAATTTGTCTTCTAGGGTTACATTGCTTTAGGTGTGGACATGGGAGTATATCAGTATTACACATCTAGTGCCAGTTAGATAGAGACTAGCCATGAGGCCATATGTTCACAGATATATAGGTCATCTTACTCAACCCAGACTGGGAAGTTACAACATTGGAGGAGAGTTTTGGATGATTTGGACGCTATTACATGTTGGCCCTATCTAGATTGTGAGCACTAGGATGAGGATGATACAGAGATGGGATACCTCTATCAGTCTATGTTCCTAATTGGTAGGACTCGTTGGGTGATTGAGATATTTTTGTTGAGGAGAGTGCTCAGACAATATGGCATTATATAGGGCATGCCCTAGAGTGTTTCCCATTATGGCCGTCATTAGATAGATTCTACTGAGTGGGGACATTTCCATTTATATGATACTATTGTTTAGGAGTACTTGAACCTACAACCTTCAAATTGGGATATTCATCCTAACATTATCAAGCCTCTAATTACTACATATTATGTAGAGTATCTTTCCTTACATCCATTTCCACAGATATTTGTTCTTGATGAGCCAGTGCCACTACCCGACGAGGAGGAGGTTGCAGTTGTACATGGCCTCTAGTAGAGGAGAGAGGAGGATGTGGAGGGGGAGGAGGATGTGCAGAGCAGTCATGAGGATGAGAGTAGTGATGATGAGGAGGGATACAAAGGTGGTGGAGACGAGGGTGGAGATGATGGTGGGGCTAGTGGGTCAGGTGCAGGTAGATCAGGTCTAGCCTTAGATGTCTAGGATTATATGGTTCCTCGTAAGATGCGATCACTAATAGCTCCTATAGAGCAGCATGTGCAGATTGTTGTACCTTCCCAATAGTAACAGACACAAATTTCTAGCCTACAGGTGTAGGTGTAGACCTTAAAGGGGTAGTTGATACAGGAATGAGGTTTATTGGTTTAGAAACAGACCTAGATGCAAACACAGACCTAGTCCCATGTATAGGCCCTTTCTCAAGTATAGGCATAGTTAACTATGGCCAAAACACAGATTACCACTTTGATAGCAGAGAGAGATGCAGCTAGGCAAATTGTAGAGCAAGCACATGCTACAGTTGAGAGATTACATAGATTGGTTGATGGTACATCTATGGCCGATTACATGAGAGAGGTTCTCCATGTGGGTAGAGAGGTGGATTATTATAGAGGCAAGTATCATGATGTTGTTCCCTCTAAGTAGAGAGTTAGTTATGCCTAGTCTCGATCAATCAAGAGCTAGTCTAGGATTGTTAGCATAGGTGTGACACAACCTCTATAGAGAGATCCAAGAGATCCTAGTATGTCTGGAGAGGGAGATAATAACCCAGAGATGCTTGCACCATCTGGAGCTAGCACCAAATAGCTTTATGATTGTACTTTCTGATGTATTTTGAGATATGATGTATACTCTAGTTTTTTGATTTACAACCATATTTGATGTTACATCTCCTTACATTTCAGACATCATTGTATACTTGACATTATTATTTTGAGATTTATATGACATGTGGTGTATTTATCAATCTATATGATTCTATATGGTTCTATGATGGATGCATTTATTTCCTATGTTCCATATGCCTTTTGATGATTTATGTTATGATGCTATGGATGCAATTTAATGATCATGATGATACACTATGATTTATGTTGTTCTATCTATGATGTTAAAATGTGATATGTGAATAATGATAATGTATGGATGCATGATGTGTGTTGTATCATAATGGATATATGTAAATGATATGAAAATTCATCTATATGTATGATTTTGGTTGTGTTATTTTAAATGATATATGAAATAATGATATAAATGAGATATGATGAAATTTTTTAAATTTAATATTTTAAATGCAAATATATGATGCAATGAATGATGAATGAATGATCAATATAATGTTACTTTGAATGTATGATATATGATATGATGAAAGGATGAATTAAAATGTAAATATATAGAGATTTGTTTTTCATAGTTTTCTAATGCAATTTTATGATGTGATGCACAAATGAAGAAATGACATGATTAATCCAATTTATATGATCAAATGTTTGGATGATGAAATTATATAATAATGTTTCTAATGTATGCAATGGAAATGATTATGCAGCTACATGATAATGATGATGTTTTTGTTAATGTCAAGTATACTCAATCCATTTATGAGAAAAGATAACATTGTTTTGAATCCTTTACCAGCGTTTGTAACAAAATACTTTGTACATGTAAAACTAACATGAATGCAATATAATTTATCATGCAAATATACATGCAAACATTGGCACCTTAACATTCCATTTATTTTTCTTTTTATCATCATGGAGCTTTTAAAATGTTGAAAGTGAGTAAAAGCATCAATGGTATAATTTAGACCATGATGACCTGAGTACTACTTTCATGATTTTTGATATTGCAAGTGAACAAAATCATCTAGGTATAATTAAATCGAGATGACCTGAGCATTTCTTACGTAAACAGACAAGAATCAATCATTTTATTATGTGAATTGGAATGTCATCAGTGATACTTTGTAGAGAATGTCTCGCGACAGTTCACACAATAAATAATTAATTCACAAACAGAAAATAAAGAAAATATCATTCTTCTTCCTAGCTTCTCTATTTCAATACATCAATGAGTTGCTCCAAATAAATGATAAAAAAGATCAAAGTACAACAATTCAACCTCTACTTAAAGTATTTCATTCATTATTCA
This sequence comes from Sequoia sempervirens, assembly GCA_007258455.2. Classification (NCBI taxonomy): domain Eukaryota; kingdom Viridiplantae; phylum Streptophyta; class Pinopsida; order Cupressales; family Cupressaceae; genus Sequoia; species Sequoia sempervirens. The sequence goes on along the minus strand of VDFB02105785.1, from coordinate 61,684,903 downwards.
GATTAGATCATCCATTTTGAGTTGTTCTGATTGGTTTGATCGCAACTATCTTGATTGGATAATTGGTTTTCTAATCTGATCCGATGTTTGATGTATGTTCCATGTTGAGTTTCCCAATGATCATTATGTTTGCAACATTTGGGCATGTTGTTTTTCATTTTTTTTAAGCTCAAGTTTATTGCCTCCAGTGAGTTCAAGATTTTTCCCCCAAGCTAGGGTGTGACACGACCACTTTTCCAAGATATGTACATGATGTTTTCTTTTCAAATGATAGGTAGAAAAAAGATAGAAAAAGTGAATGACCAAGTCATGCATCTAATAGATGGAAAAGCTAGTTTAAATCACAAGTATCGCCTATTTCCAAGTTTTTACTACGTGTTTTTGTTGCAGTTTCTCATATTTTATGATTTTTTTGTTTTTTCTCTTTTCTTGTTTTTTTTATTTTGTCACCAAGACGCCTATTTGCCAAGTTTTCATCAAGGTGACTATTTCAATTGTGCACTAGATGATTTTAGGTATAGAATTTACTGAGATGGATACTGTTGATAGGTTCATAGAACATATCCCCTTCAAGTGTAGACAACTGATTGGCTCCAGATCCATAGACTAATATGATCACAAAGGGACCTAGCCAGTTAGGTTCAAACTTCCCTTTATTTTCTTTGTCTTGTTGATTTCTAGGGTTTTCCCTTAGGACCAAGTCACCAACTTGAAAGATTCTAGGCTTTACCCTATGATTGTAGCTTTTGGAAATCCTCTATTGATATTCCTTCAAATGGTTCATAGCTTGTTGATGATGTTCATCCAACTGTTCCAGCTCTTGAAGTCTAGACACTCTATAATCCTCATCTGGAACAATTCCTTTTAGTGACATAGGAAGTGACTGAATATCAACCTCAATGGATTATACAATATTTGATCCATATACCAAGGCATATGGTGTTTCTCTTGTAGGTGTTCTGATTCTTGTTCAATATTCCTAGAGAGCAGATTTCAATTGAATGTACCAATCACATCCAACATCATTGATAGTCTTCTTCAAGATTTTCATAATAGTTTTATTTGAGGCCTTTTCCTGGCCATTTCTGTGAGGATAGTATGGTGTTGAAAAATGATGTTGGATATGAAACTTCTCACACAGTTCTTGTACATTCTAATTCTTGAAAGGTCAACCATTGTCTGTGACATTGGACTGAGGAATTTCATACCTATAGATGAGGTAGTTTAGTATGAAAGAAGATATCTGCTTCCTAGTCATTGTTGTTAAGGGAATTGCTTCTATCCATTTTGTAAAGTACTTTGTTGATATGATTATAAATTTATGTCCATTGGATGAAGATAGATTAATCTTTCCTACCAGGTCTAGTCCCCACTGACAAAAAGGCCATGTTGAAGTGAATGGTTGCAATTCTTTTGTTGGCGCATGGATTAAGTTACCATGGATTTGACATTTATGGCACTTCTTAACAAACTAAAAGGACTCCTCCATGTTTGGCCAATAATACCCCAAACGGAGGAGTTTCTTCGCTAGGCTTAGTCCGCTTGAATGAGTTCCACAAATACCTTCATGAACTTCATGTAAAGTTGACTCAGATTCATTATGTTCTAGACACCTAAGAAGAGTACTATCTAGACCTCAATGGTAAAGTATGTCAACAATTAAGGTATGTCATGCGGATTAGCCAATGAAGTTGCATTTTTGGTTTCTAGAAAGATCAAGAGGAAGGATATTGTCTTTTAGGTAAGCATAAGTCTTTCCATAAATGGAGGATTCAATGTCAACTAATTGGCATATGATTTAAGAATTTGGATTATCATAAGCAGGGTTAGACACTTGTTCCACCATAAACTCATAATGAACTCACTTTTCTGGAAACTGTAGGAGAGAAGCAATTGTCACCATAGCATCAACAAATTTGTTCTCTGCCCTTGGAATATGTTCAAACTTGATATCCACAAAATACTTTTTGAGATCACCTACCATCTTCTTATATGGCATCAACTTCTCATCTTTTGTCTGATATTCATCATTTACCTAATAAATGACTAGTTGTGAATCTCCATATACTTGTAGCTATGCGATCTTCCATTCAACCACCACTTTGATGCCAATAATTAATGCCTCATACTCAGCTACATTGTTTGTGCCTGGAAACATGAGTCTATATGACTTTGGGATGGTATGTCCTTGAGGTGTAACAAAAAAAATCCCTACACCAGACCCATGTTGTGTGTATGACCCATCAAAATAAAGTCTCCATTGTTGTGTTGTCACAGTAAGAATGTCTGCAACAAGAAACTCAATGTTCATTGGATGATCATCTGGTAATGGAGCCTCATCTAACTAATCAGAAATCACTTGACTTTTGATGGCTCTTTGATCCACATATTGTATATCAAATTCACTCAAGATCATGACCCACTTGTCCAATCTTCCTATTAAGGTAGCCTTGCTGAGTAAATATTTTAAATGGTCAATCTTTGTTACGAGTTTGATTGTGTGTGTTAAAACATAATTCCACAACTATTGGGTAGAAAAGACCACTTCCAAACAAGATTTCTCAATGAAGGTGTAATTTATCTCATAACCATTCAGATTCCTACTGATATAATAGATAGCTTGTTCCCTTCCCTTAGGATATTCCTATGCTAATAGAGCTCCTAAAGAAATATCAGTTGTTGCAATGTATAGTAATAGGGGTATATTTTCTGCAGGTAGCATGAGTATTGGTGGTGACATCATATATGTTTTTATTTGATTGAAAGTTGTTTCACACCCTTGATCCCATTTGAACAAGACATTCTTATGTAGCAAGTGATTAAATGGATGACTTTTGTCTGCTAATTGGGAGATAAATCTCTTGATTGATTATACCTGCCCTATAGAGATCATAATTGACTAATATTCTTTCATGGCAGAATTTCCATTATTGCCTTGACATTAGCAAAATCCAATTTGATACCCTTTTCTGACACTATGTATCCTAGGAGCCTTGTTGAAGTAACCCCAAACACACATTTCTTAGGATTTAATCTAACATTGAACTTCTCTAGCCTTGTAAATATTTTTCCCATAATCTCCAGATGCCCTTCTTTGTTATATGATTTTGCTAATATATCATCCACATAATCTTCCATAAAAGCATGCATCATGTCATGGAAAATAGTGGTAATTGCACGTTGATATGTTGCACCTACATTTTTCAACCCAATGGGTATGACATTCAATAGAATGTTCCCCATGGACATGTGAATGTTGTCTTTCCCTAATCTTTTGGTGCTATCTTGATTTGGTTATACCCTGAGAAGCCATCCATTAGTGATAACATGGTATGTCCTACTATTAATTCAACAATAATATCAATGTTTGGTAAAGGAAAATCATCCTTTGGACATGCCTTGTTGAGATCTCTGAAGTTGGTGCATATTTTGATACTATTATCTGGCTTAGAAACAGGTACAATATTATAAATTCACTTAGTATATTCAATAGATCTGATGAATCTGACATCTAACAACTTTTTTAGCTCATCCTTTACCATCAAGGTGATATGCGGATGCATTTTCCTTAGTTTTTGTTTCACAGGTTTTATCCCATATAGTAGAGATAAATGATGCATCAAAAGATATGGATCTAAACCTGGCATATCAGAGTATGACCAAGAAAAGTTAATGCATTTGTCTTCAAAGAACTTGACGAAATATGGCTTTTCTTGTTCAGTCATAGATGTTGCTAGATGAAGAGTTTTTTCCTTTTCTGTTGTACCAAGATTGATAGACTATGTAGGCTCCACCAACACTAATGATATTTTAGGAAAATTTTCTAGAAGGGTGTAAAATCTTCCATCCTTTGGTGCCTCAAAGAAGTTTTCACCATTAGATGTGTTCTTTATTTTTACTTTTTTGAGATCTAAAGCTACCATTGAATGGTTTTCACCATCAGATCCATTATTCTTGTTTTCAATTTTTCAACTGGAAGATTTGACACCCTCCTACCTCAAAGCATCATTATGAGATTTATGATTAGAACTTGTGTCAAGTTCATCATAACAAAGGAAATTTACAATATCATCATCATTCGCAAAGATAGGAATATTGATAGGTTCAATTGGTTCCAAGTCGATAAGTTCAGGATGCATTAATGGTAGAAAGTCATCAGATTGGTTAAGGTCAGTGGCAGTAAAGGTTTTGATAGCAATTTTGTCAAAAAATTTAGTGGTAATGTCAAGGTCTATGATATTACTCTCCTCCAAGACATCTATCTCACTCGATATCTACCCATCCTCACTTGAGTCATCGATATTTTATCGTTCAAATACAAGGGGTCTAGTCCTTGACCTTTGTCCCTCCTCATGTGTGGGAACATACTCTTTTATGACATCAATTTGTATGTCCTTTCATGATGTTTATAATAAAGAATCCCACTCATACTCATTAGAATCTATCTCAGAACTATCTCGCATTTGAAGGATTCTTTCAACAACCCTATGAGTGCTTTCTTCTTTTGTTTCCCCTATGTAACCTAATCATGTTTTGTCTTTTGACTAAAGTGTGAGAGGTTGAATGGGTTCCACAATTCCTTCTTTCCTTTTTCCAATAGGTCCTTGTCCTTCATATCCCATTTTCTCTAATATTGCTTTTCCCTTTCCACATTGATCTATCTTTATGCTAATGTTTGTTGATGTAGAGGCTTCCTCATCTTTGTAGAGCCAATTGAGAATGGCCTTATCTTCACATTATTCTTCTAGAGTACCTACCTTTATAGATCTATCATCTAAAACTATGGTGGGCATTGATGTTGATGGAAATCCATATGTCCTTGGAGATGGCAGCAATTGTGAAAACATAAAGATTGCTCAATAGAATACTCTCCCATTCCCTTGTCTTTTAACTGGATCTTTTCTTTGAATTGTTGTGATAGAGAATATAGTTGAGCTTCATTATTTGACGAAGTGGACTCAAAAATACTTGTCTCTTTCGACTAGTCATTTTTCTCAACCCATTTAGATATGATTTTTAGTTGCCTTACACCATTGGATGAACTAGAATTGTTTTCTTCCCTATTATGGGGTACCAAATTGTCTTGATTTGTTTTAAGCATGTTAGAAGTTTGGGGATTATTGTAATCAGCTAAAATAGTGACTTCCTATCCATTGACTAGAAATTTCAGCACTGATGATAGGTCAAAGGTACTACCTACATTTCATGAATCCATGGACATCCCAAGAGTATATTATATGTCAATTTTTTTTCTAACACTTGGAAAACTATATTCTTGACAATTGGTCCCACTTGAATAGTCAACATGATCAACCCCTTGGAGGATCTCTCTTCTTCATCATAGGCTTTTATTGTGATCTTCCTTCTGGCATCAATAACATTATTGGAATAACCCATTGCATGGACCAATTTTAAAGTGCAAATGTTTAAACCAGCTCCACCATCTATTAAGACACATTTTACTGGGTGTTTGTGGATTAAGACTTCAATATGAAGAGAAAAATTGTGTGGATGAGTAAGTGACACATCATATTGTTCAAAAAATGATAGGTAGTAAGGCATGGTTAGGTGTCCCACCATAGCCTGGAATTGACAAACATCCATATTATTGGGTACTGTTGTGGCCACAAGAGCTTGCTCCAAAACCTCCTTATGAGATGGTGAGATTTTAAGGAGTTCCATAATTGATATTTGTGCTGGTATTTTCTATAGTTGATCTATGATGTTGTATTGATTTGAAGGGGTAGAAATGGTTGTAGATTAAACTCCTTTCAATATTACATTGGATTGCCCCCTTGTTGTCAAGTTGACTAGTTGATAATCTTGATTTTCCTTGATTTTTTTGACATTGATATGATTGTCATATGTATCCATGTTTGGGATCAGATCTATGGGTATGATGTCATTGGTTTCCACATTATCAGTTTGATTGTTAGCAACATCATTATTCTCAACTGCAAAGATACAATGAATAGTGCTATCATAAATTTAGTTTACATTTTTACCTTTACCGTTTGTAGAAGAAGATTCTCCCTTTTCATAATTTGGTAAAGGATTTTTAAATGCACCATGATCATTGTTTTTTTTAGGTCCTTCTACAAATACTTTCTTGTTTCCAATCAAATCTTGTACTAGATGTTTCAACTACATACAATCATTTGTTTTATGTCCTTTGTTTTTATGAAAGTTACAATAGTCAACATCGGTCCACCAAGATGGTTTTACTTTTGGTTCCCAATTTCTTGCTTCAGGTAAGGTGATAAGTTCATTTGCAATAAGTTATCTCATTTTTTATTCTAGTGTTTGTCCCAATGGTGTGAATCTTTATCGATTTGATGGTTTTGAATATGATTGTGGTCTAGATTCTCCATTGTTTGGATTGTTGTTTTGACTGACATTTTGATTGATGTTTTGGTCATTCTGTTGATTGGTCTTTGTAGTAGTTGTTATCAAATTAAATACTAGTTTCACATTATGTGTGTCATTTGTAGCATCATTGTTTCTAGTATTTCTATTCTTTTGCCAAAAATTGGGTTTATCATTGTTGTTGTAGTGATTTGAGGAGTTTGTATTGTTTGATCCTTCATTGTAATGTTTTATTAATTCTCTTTTGACCAAGGCTTCTTCAAACTTGAGGCAATTTTCAATGACTTTCTCAAATGTTGGTGGACATTGTAGTTCAATCCTATAGCTCATGTCATCTGTTAAGTTTTCAATGAATAGTTCCATCTTTTCTTCTTCTGGTATAGAACGAGGATGTCTAGCAAACAACCTTCACCATCGTTGTAGAAATGAGAGGAATGTTTCACATTTCTTTTGTTTCATATTGTAAATGTCTTTTATTGTTACCTCATGTTGAATATTGAAGGAAAATTGTGAGATAAACCTGTTGACTAGTTCTTCAAAAGATCGAATTCTTGGTTGTAGTTTAGAAAACCATTCCATACATTGACCTCCTAAACTTCTTGGAAATAACCGCATTAGATAAGTGTCCTCTCATGCAAATTATAAACTCATGGTTCTAAATTTCCTTATATGATCAATTGGATTAGTCTTACTGTTGTACTTGTCATATTTTGGGAATTCGCAATATCTAGGAGATGGTATAATGTCCACACTTGGATCAAAAGGATAAAGAAAAATTTCCTGTAATGAGTACCTTTTCGTGGTTCCTTTTTGCATATCCTGAAGTTTTAGTTGCAATTTTTGCATTTGATGTGTTAGTTCCACCACTTGATCTATGTTTTGTGGTTTAGTTTCATTTCTCACAGGTTCTTCTTTTACTCGATTGATATCAAAATCTTTTGAGAGTTTTGCACCTAGTTCAACTAGCATCAAAAGGTTATTTTCCATATCTTGTTCTAAGAATTTTTCCATAAATTTATGGAAATTGGGATCTTGTTGTGTTGTTTGGATGTCCTATTAGGTTATTTCATTTGTATGATTTTGGTGAAATCTATGAAAGGGATTTTCTTCAGCCATTGTGTTTGGTGTTTCAATTTCTTTTTCTCTAAGTTTTTTTCTTTTTAACCTTGTCAAAATTGGCATATAAGTGTTTGTTATTCTCACTAAACTTTGATCTTTTTGGATGAGTGTCAAGGATTTTAACTTAATTCAAATAGAATGATAAATTCTATTGATGTGAATAAGTTAAAAAAATTTAATTATTTTGTTTCATTTCGTGGTTGTAGGATGACAAAATCCTAATAAATAAACTCAATGTAATAATCCAAAATTTTGTGTTTGATGATTAAGAAAATTTATGGTTGTAATATATTGGTTTAATTTGGTAATTTCTAACTTGCAAAATCCTATTTTTCTAAGTTTTAAGACACTGTTTGGACTGAGAAAATGTTTATGTTCTGACAAAGATCTGAGTTTTGATGTCTAAATTCTGATAGCAGTTTTAAATAGCTCTTTTTTTTCTAGTTCTGTGGATGGTCTATTATAGAAGGCAGATGCACTGAAACATACTGTAAATGCACCATGATACCGGTAAATTCTGACACTAGTAATTTTGGTGACAGACTGTAGATGCATTGTAGGATTAGTCAGATGCACTAAAACAATGGTTGGATGTGCTATTTGGACAGAAAATGCGCCAAAAGACTAGGTGTATGCACTAAAATAGACTATGTATGTGCTATTTTGGGACTATTCATAGTGTTGTCTAGTTTTTCTCAATAAAAGGATGATTTTTTGGATTAATTTTGTGAATCATGGATATTTTGAGAGGGTATCTTGCTGGTAAATTTCTAAATATGATGATCTAAATGGAGGATACCTTCAAAAGTGACCTTTCACACATAAAAGCAAGTTTTTGAAAAATGGTGGTCTTCTATAAGAAAGCCTAAAGTTTCCAAGTTTTTCTCTATTGTAACAATTGATTTGGGTTGTTGGAATATTGTATTGCTGGTTGTGGGATGAAAGACTGATGAATGGGTCAACTATAATTATGTTTTTGTGAAAGAGCTCTTCATTGGAAATAAGCTTGTGAATATAAAGGCTCTAAAGAAAAATCATCAGTATGTACTCTAGCAAATTCATGATATCTATGGATGAAATTTTGATGTTCAAGTAAGATTTTCCTACTTTGATATAAGAAGCATCTCCATTCCAAAAAAAATTTGCAGCTAAGTTGCTTCTTTGGTTTCTTGATTCTTTTTGTAAGGGATTTCTTGAAAAATGTTGTTGATTTCCAATTCCTTAACATAAATTTCATGGGTTTTTTTGTCAAAATTTTTGTGTTTTTTGGGATGATCTTATCTGAATTAATGATTTGAAAACACAGCGAGTAATTGTAAAACAATTTTTTTTAAGTCCTAGAATCTAAACAATAAGTGTATGTTCAAGAATCAAACATGATCCTCCTTGATTTCCAATGGTATTTGACAAAGAATACACTTCAATCAGACTCACTCTTAAGGTCAATAAGGTCATCATAATACTCGATAGCCCACATCTTAAAATTGCGTCGACTCACACAGCCATGTCACCCCCTAGAGGGTACCTATATTTTTGTCTTTTCTAGGCATGTACTCAAAGTTAGATTTCTCGATCCCTTGAGCAAAATATCCTTGGAAATTATATGGTGAGTGTCTTGGGGGTAGATTCTTCCCTCCCCTTGCACCGTGAGTATTACAATGTTCATAAACTGACTTCAGTTGGATTCTACACTAAGGTTCGTAGATAGGGTATTCGTTTAGGGCTGTAAATGATAAACTCCCTCATGATACCTCCCAATCTTTAGAACAAATATTTTGGTGATGGTTATCTTGCACACTTTTGATAGATGTAGGTTTCCCCAGATTTACTTTTATTTTATAGTGGGTTGGAAAAATTGGCTTTGGTTGTTCCCACTAAGGTCATTCCTGTAGGGTGAGTACTTTTTCCCACTACGATAGGCCTTCTAAAGGATTTAACAAAGCATAAATTGCATGAAATTAAAAGATGAGTTTGGCACTTTGATCACCTAGTTAAGGGGAGAGCATAGGCCTATCACTGTACAATCACATTAGGCAATGTTCAGTTTTTAAAGCCCAAATGACAATTTTCTATTCTATGTGAAGATATTGCTTCACAAAAGATATGATGTTTATTTTAACCGAGATAGAAATATATGATGACTACCCTAGGATAGGTGTATTTTAATCCAAATGAATACCCTAGGATTGGTTCATTTTAATCCAAATACAACAATGAAACCATTGGTTGTGGTCGCATCAGATCCAGACAACAAATTACAAATACGCTAGAACAAAGGTCATATGCACTACATAATTGATCATATGTGCTACATAATCAATAAGATGCACTACAAAATGGATTATATGCGCTACAACAGAGTGGTGCTGAAGTTTAGTCAAATGCACTGGAGCAGTCTTCAAATGCACTATACTTTCTCATGGATGCACCAGAATAGTCGTTGGATGTGCTAAAGTATCTAGTGGATGCACCGTAAAATCTATCAATCACACTAAAAGAAACACATTAGAAGCTTGCACAGACACTTTTCAGAAAAAGATGTAAAATATGGGGTTAAAGGCCCCACGGTGGGGGCCAAGATGTAAGTTGTTGACTAAGTAATGAGTAAAATAACAAACAACACTTCTTAATAAGACATTATATCAAAGATTCAACAATATTTAAACTAATTTATAGCAAGAATCTACTAAAAGCATCATATTGTTCTCTATCTCCAAAGATTTATTAAGTCACTAGGCTCTCAGATTTGGTAAGCATTGTGACTGTTAAAATTCCAATCTAGAGAATGAGATGCTGCTAAATGCAATAATCTAATCCTATATGTTGATGTCTGAATGATAATGATGAAGCTACTGTAATCTAAATTAACATGAATATGATAAAAAGAAGCTACAATAAACTATGATGCAGCCATGATATTGATTCTAAAATGCTATGATTGCTATTGCTAAATGATAATGTTATTGCTAAGATGCTTGATTGCTCAATTGTTGTTTCTGCAGAGTAACTTTGCACAAAGTTTGGATCTATTTCTTTCTAAAAGAGGTTGTATTTATAGATTCATGACAACACATTTGTGAAGGGGCAGCAAAGAAAAGGTCTGGATTTGATCTTAAGGATTGAATGTTGAAGGATGAAGAAGCCTGAGCTCATCATGGAGATTGTTCCTCCCCAAAAAAACATTCATCCAGAGGATAGGAAGAATCATTAGAAGAAGATGTAGAGGATTTCCTGTAAGTTTGTCTCCAATTTGTCTCTAAATTTACCTATGAAGGTTGAGATGAATTAAATTAGACATATCATATCAAATTTGGTAGTGATTATGATAAGCTATAGAAATATGTGCATAAATTTGAATATTTGGATTTGTTTCAAATTTAGGAAGAAATAACAATTATTAAAATAAAAAAATGTTTTTGATATTGTTTATTTAATAAAAACTATTGAAGTTTTGATTATTTAAGAAGAACAATTAGTAGAATATAGATGTGAACTATATAAATAAATATTTCTATTTATTCAATAGTAGATGAATTTGATTATGATAATTAAATAAAACAAAGTGAAATTCATTTATTTAATTAAGATGAAATAATAGAATAAAGATTCAAGAATTTAAAAGATGAACTATATAAATAAATATTTCTATTTATTAATAGTAGAAGAAATAAAGGTTAATTAATCAAATAAATCATATTTAATTAATTAGATTATCTAGACCATTTTTAGGTGTATATAGATTCAATTCAACTATCTCCTCCTCTGACCAATTCATAGCAAGAAGTGGCTTGTCTTTGTATTTCTCATAATCATGATACTACACAAGGTCCTCCTCATCATCTACTTGATTAGGAACATAAGATATTTTATGAATTTTGATCAGTCTTAGGGGAAATCTTGAGCATATTATTTTTATTACTTCCATTTCATCTCTACAATTGGCTCAATAGTCTTCAAAATGACCCTTATGTTTGAATTCCCTACTGGCCATCTTTTGTGCAATACCATAGGGATGGAAATTCCCCCTATATGTGTGTGAGTGTAAGTGAAAATGTACCATCTCTCTTTCAAAATGGTGGTAACTCTGTATAGGACAAACCTCCATAGCTCCAATCCTTAAAGGGAAGTCACCTCCAAATCATGCTTTGTGCATATTCTTTAAGACAATATCAAATACAGCCAATTGCCTTGTCACTTCCAACAATATGAGCTTTTCAATGGGATACCTAGGAAGTCTAAAAGGCACTTGAGATGACTCATTTAATCTAATGTAAGAGAACTTTTTAAATTGAATAAACCAATAACCAAACATTCTAATTAACTCTATTTCCTCAGGTGAAATTCTGACATGCAGGGCATCTTGTAAAATTCTTGTAATGTACATGAGGAAAGTATCATTGACCCTCCTATAATTGGAAGTATTGAATTGTAACTAAGGGTATACATCATAGATTCTCTCATGAGTAATGACTCCCTTACAACTCATACATTTATACTTATTATATACATACATTTTGTCTCCACAAGAATCTCTAACACTTCTAGGGTTTTTCACCTAAAAGGAGAGAAGTAGGTCAAAATGGGTAGTTTCTACACTCAATATTAATGAAATATGAATGAAATGTGTCTAAATAAGATGATATAAATGTAGAATATTGATGAAAGGGATTACTAATTGAATGAAAACTAAGAAATGCAAGGTGTTTGAAAACACAGTGTTGTATGCAAAAGTACCTAGAAACATGAAAAGATAATGACAAAATTTCAAACTAAAGAGGTGCACTTGGTAACTAGAAATTGATGTAGAGAGGCTATAGAATCCTACAGAAATCACTGTTGAAGCCCATTGGGACTCATTCTCCAACCTAGGTGAATTAGTCCTATTTTTGGTAAAATTTGTTGGAATAGGTTTTGGGGTGCCGGGAACTTAAAAATTCATAAAGTACTTTTATAGGCCTAGAATTGGGACTCATTCACCAAAAATGGAAAATTAGTCCACCTATAGAATTCTGAAAAATCAAAGGTCAAATCTATAGCTTCTGGTATGCACTTCTCTTTCTGACAGGTTATCGGATTTGAATTTGCAGAATTAAGTCTATAGATGATCTCCAACCTTCAATTAGGGTTTTGACTACTTTGAATTATTTTGATGAATTAATGACACTTTTTAATGCCTTGCTCTTAAAAAAATCTGCATACAAGGCCTACAAAACACACATGAAAAGAGGGGGAAAAGGGTTAAGGGTTAGAGTATAGGGGTTTGCTTTGGTCAAACCCCAGTTTGGTAATAAAACACTTGAAAATGAAATGAAATGGAAAGAGAATGATGAATAAACAACATGCAATGTCACTACTCACCAAACCCTTGATGTTGAGATCTAAAGATATGCAAATGGTTGCTCCAAGATGCTTGAAAATTGCTTGATTGAATGATTAGGAATACTTGAATTCTTGAATGCTTTGATGGATTGAATACTTGAATGAATGAGGGTTAAAATGAATAGAAAATCCTATATTTATACACAATTATGCACTAATTCCCAAAAATACAACTCCACAGGTTGACCTTAGGTCTTAAGAAATAAAAACCTGTTAGAAATTTAAAATTATTTTGATTTTTGTACTAAGAGGGACTCATTTTCCCCTAATGGCACATGGGTCCCACTCAAGGAATTTGAATGGGTGTCTAAAATTAAAGTGTATTAAATGATGTTTATCAGGTTTATATTTAAAAATACACTTAATTAAGCTCTATAAGTGCATAAATGGGCCAAATCAGGCATAAGAAAGGTGTAATTATTCATGAAAAGCCTAGAAAAGCATGAAAGTGTTACAAAACTTTGAAATAAGACTTGTAAGTGGTAAAAAGGGGTTATTTAGGTGAATTATAATAAGAAGATTCTAGAAAATTGTGAAAATGTGTTACAACACTTTTACAAGACATCATAAAGTTCTTAATGATTCACAAGGACCCAAGACCTAATGTGAATGTGTGAACCACATTGCAACATTAAATCAAGCCAAAAATCAAGCCAAAAGCATAAGGAGGGACAAAGCAGGAAAAAGTAGAAGGGTTACTTTTTTCGTGTTCACATTTAGCCCCCACTTTAGTGAGAGGATGAACTTGCTTCGAACTCACACTAAAGTACAACAACACATCTCAAGAGGGGTTCCAATGAACTAATGCTTAGTTGAATGATACAACAACGATCAAGAGGGGTGATCAAGCCGCCGAGATCAAGATCCCATGGAAAATTAAACATAAGTACAAAGAATGCACATGAAAGAAAAAGAGAGAAAAGGAAAGAGAAAGTAGAAAGAAAGAATTAGATCAAGCTTTGATCATTTTTCCAGCCTGTTGTGGATCATATCTAGGTTTTTTTTCTAGAAAATGAAATGCATACTCACTCTAAGGTGATGAAACTTATGGTTTTTAAATGGGTGAGAAGGCCTAAAAAGTGAGAAACATACACTCATGGATGCTATGCACTCACACATGTATGTGGCTATGGGGAAAGTCATGCCTCAGAATGGGCTTCCCATTCAACCATACCAAAGTTATACCTCCTGATAAATTTAATAAGGAGCCAAAAAAAAAAAAAATCAAGCTTCACGAGACAAGCAAAGCTTTGTATGCTTAGAACTCATGAAAAAACACAATGGCACCACATGCATGCAAGCTATGTTATGCAAGGTGGGCATATAACAAATGAAAAAAATGCAAAATGCAAAGAAATGTTCAAAGGAGTATTGCTTAGTTCATGCAAGATCTTAGCTTAGGAAACATTTTTTCTAATGTCTCCAAGAGAGGACCGATCAAAGAATAGAATATTTGAAACTTAGGGGATGTAGTGCATCACATCAGGCCACTAAGAGGAATGTAATATGCTAAGATACATCATGCTCATGAAGGACACTATACCTAATTTCATCCACAAAGTGAAAAACACATCATATGAAACAAGAAGGATACACTAAGAACCAAGAAAAAGGAAAAATGAAAAATGAATAATGCCAATGTATGCCCCCACTTTAAAGGAATTTTTACACATCATACTATGAGAAATTACTTTAAAGTAGAAAATGAAAAATGCAAACAAGAAAAGAAAGAAAGACATGAGAGCCAACTTGAAAAGCCCTATGCAAGAGAAAAGGTAAAAAGGAAAGGAAAGGAAAGGAAAGGGGTTTCCCCCAAAAAGAAAAACACCAAAAACATAAGGGATCTATGGATTTGGGATCAGTATGTTCATTGTTGCAATGTTTTATTTACGAGTTTGGAACTTTCATCATTCCCTAAATACACATAGAACTAGAAGAATGATACAAAGAGAGAAAAAACAAAAAAAAAGAACCCTTTTGGGTCAACATGGAAGAGACATAAGGTGTCCCAATGCTTTGTATCATTCCCAAAAGGAAAAAATAAATAAAAGCAAAAAAAGAAAACAGAAAAAGGAAAGAAATAGAAATCCTTTTGGGTCAACACGAAAGAGACATTTCAATCTCAATGCCTTGCGTCATCCCCAAAAGGAAAACACAAGAAAATAAAATTAAAAAAAAAAAGAAAAAGAAAAGGAAAAG
The DNA here is from genome assembly GCA_007258455.2 of Sequoia sempervirens. Taxonomy (NCBI): domain Eukaryota; kingdom Viridiplantae; phylum Streptophyta; class Pinopsida; order Cupressales; family Cupressaceae; genus Sequoia; species Sequoia sempervirens. The sequence continues at coordinate 61,669,840 of VDFB02105785.1, read as the reverse complement.
AGGCCTTTTGGGTCAACATGGAAGAGACATAGGGTGTCTCAACACTTTGCATCATCCCTAAAAGGAAAACACAAAGCCAAAGTGAAAAGAGATGTACAACATATAGAAGAATGGCACAAAGAGAGAGGACATCAAATAGAACATCATGGGGGGTCACATTACATACATGCAATCACACAAAAGAAAAGAAAAGAAAAATAAAATGTAAAAGACTAGTAAGGTGAATGCAAGTCAACCATGTAACAAGTCATTCACCTCCCAATCATGTTTGAAAGGTAAACAACTAGTGAGAGGGACAAGAGCAAGGGCCGAACTAGGTGAAGTACCAAGCTCATCACTTTGAATATGAGATATCTTAGTTAAGCTCATAGATGAGGAAAACAATGGGTTGAGTTCATTATGTACTTCTTCATCAATCTTAGTTTTTTCCTCATCTTCATCCAAGTTAATCACAATAGGAGGAAAAATGATAATACCTAAAGGAAAGTGCATCTCTTGTTGTGATTGTTGTATTGGATTACTCTATAGTGGGTTAGGAGGAGGATGGTCATGCATTGCTTCTGTCAAGTGTGGATTGTGATTTTCTTTATTTTCTTCTTCATGTAACTTGTGAGCAAGGGCACAACATGTACACCTATGCTCCCTAGCACCTTAATTTATTTTAGTTTGATTTTGAAGTTGTGTGGGTGTAAGAGTGGATTGATCCACCATAGGTTGCTTTTCTTCTCTAAGGAAAGGAACGGAAGGAACCATAGGAGGTGGGTCATCCACTTTTTCTTTTGCTTTATAAACTTGTTTTATGCGAGGTGACATGACAGGGCTGGTTTCATTATCTCTTGGTCATTTAGATGATGAAGATGAAGTTTTTATTATTGGTTGATCTTGATTTTTAGGTTCTTTAGCTTCATGGTGATGCTTGAGATCCTACTCTAACCAAGGTTCAAAAGAAATAACAAAATGGGAAGGGTAAGAGAAGTTGTTCTAAATCTAAGCTATGAATGAATAGTAATCATGGAGGATGCTACAATAGACAGACTCCCACAAGCTAGATTTTGCTTGACCAAGAAAGATCTACAACTACACAAAATTAGTGCAATCTTCTAAGGACTGCAGATTTTCAGATTGTGCATTCATCTCATGAACATACAATTGAACTAGGTTGCAGCAAATAAGTTAGCTTAGACTAGCTTTACAAAGTGATTCAAGCATTGTTTCATCTAGAATAGGAGTTTTGGAAGTGGACAAGGACATTTTGTGAAGAGACAATCCTGCTATTTTCTTGGCTTTGAATTTTTGGTAAGCAATGAAAAAGAAGTTTCTACGAGGTGTTATAGGTTCCATGGGCTCAGGTCAAAAGGTTTCTAAGGAAAATTTCCCTTTGGAAGACAATGGGTTAAAGCCACTATGGTGAAAAATAAATATGCCATTGCCAAATGGAAACTTCAAACATTTGTGAATAACTAAAGGGACAACTTTCATCGAGTGAATCCATCAATGGCCTAGCCTCAAATGAAAGTGGTCCAACTATGGGATGATGGAGAATGTTACATTTAATGTTTTAGGTCCTATCTATAATGGAAGGATGATCGATCCTATTGTAGGGCAATCAAAACCACCGTGTGTCTTGATCCATGCTTTCGGTTTGTCAAAATAATCATGATAAAAATCATGTAATACTAAAAACTCCTCAGTGATCACATTCTCTCCATAGGTGGGATCTATTAATATCCCATTAGTGGGCTTATACATCCAGCTATGTAAAGAGGACCATCAGGTAAATTTTTGAGTATATCCTTAGATGAGAAAGCAGTATCAAGAGTGTTCTTAGGTTGGCCCTTACGAGGGATAATGTCTGTCACACCAACCATTTCGTTCATAGGATTAACATGGGTAACATGTGGACTAATATTAGGATGTTCATCATTTGTATCAACATTCATCACATTGTTACTTGAAGTTTCACTAGCTTTGAAAAATGAAATATTATGTTTTGGCATGGGATTAGTGAACATTTACAAATTTTGATTTGGAGGGGCAATAGACTTATTGCCTTGATCATTGAAACCTATAATGGATAGATGGCTGAAATCAATGAGGTCTTGCACCAGGTGTTTAAGAAACTTGCACTATTTTGTTTAATATCCATTTTTCTAATGATAATGATAATAAGCATTGGATTTAAAGCCCGGTGGTAAGGGCTTAGTAGGATTGGGTGTTTTAGTAGCAGGCAAGGTGATCATTTGTTGTTGTAAAAGTTGATTCATTGTGTTATCAAGGGTATCAGGCAAAGGTGTGAACTATCATTTTGGATCTCCATTACTAAAGGGCACTACGGTTTTAACATAAACAACTTGGTTGTTGATAGGTGGAATTGGTTGTGGAGGAGGGGGTTTGAAATGTAAGAACCCTTTGTTTTTTTCTAAAGGTTTGTGAATTTTTTTGGTTGACATGTTCAGATTTGTCAGCTTAGCTAGAAGTGGACTTTGCATCATGACTACTAACTGAATTGTGATAATTGTAAAGGGAAATACACAAGTGGATGAAAGAGGTAAATTTCATCATGGTCAATTTATGTTGAAGTTTACTACTTAAGTTTTCTATGAACATCTTTTGGAGATGTGGGTTACAAACCTTAACATCAATTTGGGCATAAAGCAGCTGATAGCATGAGATAAAATTAGTTACCTTTTCATCCTCTTTTTGTTTAGATCTCATCAAGTCATCCAATGTCTTTTTAGGAGTCAAGTGCACTTGGAAATGATTTATGAATGAATCAAAAATTTTATTAAATGAATGATTTGAATTTTTCAATAAAAAGGAGAACCATTCCAAGGCAGTTTCTTTTAAAGTCCTAGGAAACAGTTTTGCCAGCAGTCTATCATCAAGGATAAAATCACTACATAAGGTGGTATACGCATTGGCATGATTAGAAGGATCTCCCTTCCCTCCATCTTTCTCAAATCAAGGAATCTCTATTACTTGTGGCATCGGTGTTCGCAATATTTCCAAAGAAAATGGGATGCTTTGAACATAATATGTAGGTGGTCCATTCTAATTTTGGTTTATGGTGGATATTTGTTTTTTCATGGAAGAAATAGTTTGGAAGAGTTGTGTTATGAGAGGATCGATATAGGTGGTATGAGGTGGAAGAGAAAGTGGTGATGAAGTGTATGTAGTGGTAGAAAAAGTGAAAGGAATGTTGATAGGTGGGAAGGTGGTGGAGGATAGAACATTTGATGCCACATAGGAACTAGGGGTGCTAGTAGGAATATCAAAGGAAGGAGTCACATTACTAATGGGTTGTATTATTGTTGCAACTTGCAGAAAGGTGTAAGTAGGTATGGAGGTTACCATTGAAGGAGGAGGAATTTGAGTTCCTCCTTAGTTAGGCACATTGCTTGTTGAAATAGGATCACTAGATGTTTTGTATATATCTCAACTATATGTTTCACAATGTCGAGGCCTTCATCACTTTCAAGCATGTGATGGATGTTTTCTACAATAGGAATGGTAGTGGATGAAATTTTTTCAAGGCTTACTTGATGTTGGAGATTTGTTAAGTCCTCATGAATGTTAATAAGTTTTTCATGCATTATAGGATTAGTTTTTGTGTCAACATGCATGCTGCTTGAATGAAAGGAGTTACTAAATTTATTATCCATGACTAATGCACTATTATCAATACCAAGAGTAGTAGCTCTAAATAACCCAAGGTCCATAATGACTGTGTTATCGCAGGATGCCATGAGTCTCAAACTTCTTCTCACTAGAGGATGAGCAATAGGGCACCAAACACTCATACAAAGGCTACTAAATGTAAGGTGGATGCAAATGCAATGTAAACTATGAGAAATGAAATGCTAATAATAGAAATTATGGAGAGAAAATAGAGATGTAGAAACAACAAGAAAAAATGCAGAGAATGAACTACAGATGACAAAAAATGCACAACAGAATATGCAACTGGACTAATTCTCCCAAGCTGGAAAATGAGTCTAGGTAGGATTTTTTTTTGAAATTTTTTAGAAAATTTTAAATGGTTTTTTTTCTTTTAAAATTTGTTGATGCAAAAATTTGATGCATATATAGAATTTTAGTATTTTTCAATAATTTTAAATGCAATAATGCAACCTATATGATCTTTTTCACTAATGGAATTTGGAAAACCCTAGGATGCAAAACAATACAAAACCTAATTAAATGTTAATGCAAGATATTCCTAGGATGTAAATGCAATGTAAATCATAAATAGAATGTTCAAAATTCAAGTTCACCAAAATGTATACATAGATTTTGGCTCCACAAGAATCTCTAACACTTCTAGGGTTTTTCACCTATAAGGAGAGAAGAAGGCCAAAATGGGAAACGTCTACACTTAAAATTAATGCAATATGAATGAAATATTTCTAAATAAGATGATCTAGATGTAGAAGATTGATGAAATGGATTACTAACTGAATGAAAACTAAGAAATGCAAAGTGTTTGAAAATGAAGTGTTGTATGCAAAAGGACCTAGAAACATGAATAGACAATGACATAATTTAATGAGACTAAAGAGGTGCGCCTGGTGGCTGAAAAATAATGTAGAGAGGCTCTGGAATCCTATAGAAATCACTTTTGAAGACCACTAGGACTCATTCACCAACTTGGGAAAATTAGTCTTATTTTTGGTAAAATTTCTCAGAATAGGTTTCGGGGTGCCGGGAACTCAAAACTTTAGAAAGTACTTTTTCAAGCCTGGTAGTGGGACTCATTCACCATAGATGGTGAATTAGTCCACCTACAGAATTTTGAAAAGTCAAAGGTCAAATCTGTAGCTTTTGGTCTGCACTTCTCTTCCTGACAGGTTGTAAGATCTGAATCTGCAGAATTAAGTTTGTAGATGATATCCAACCTTCAATTAGGGTTTTGACTACTTTGAATGACTTTGATGAATCAATGACACTTTTTAACACCTTTCTCTTTGACAAATCTGCATACAAGACCTGCAAAATGCACATGGAAAGAGGGGGAAAATGGTTAAGGGTTAGAGTATAGGAGTTTACCTTGGTCAAACCCTGGTTTGGTAATCAAACACTTGAAAATGAAATGAAATGGAAAGAGAATGATGAATAAACAACATGCAATGTCACTATTCGCTAAACCCTTGATGTTGAGATCTGAAGATATACAAATGGTTGCTCCAAGATGCTTGAAAATTCCTTGATTGAATGATTAGGAATACTTGAATGAATGAGGGTTAAAATGAATAGAAAATCATATATTTATAAACAATTATGCCCTAATTCTCAAAAATACATCACAAGCCAACCTTAGGTCTTAAGAAATAAAAACCTATCAAAAATTTAAAATTATTTTAATTTTTGTGCCAAGAGGGACTCATTCGCCCCTAATGGTGAATGGGTCCCACTCAAGGCATTTGAATAGGTGTCAGAAATTAAAGTGTATTAAATGATGTTTATTAGGTTTATATTTAAAAATACACTTAAATTAAGGCCTGCAAGTGCATAAATGGGCCAAATAAGGCATAAGAAAGGTGTAATTATGGATGAAAATCCTAGAAAAGTGTGGAATTTTGTTACAACAGTTTGAAATAAGACTTAGTAAGTGGTAAAAAGGGGTTATTTAGGTGAATTATAATAAGAAGATTCTAGAAAAGTGTGAAAATGTGTTACAACACTTCACAACACAATTACAAGACATCATAAAGTTCTTAATGATTCACAAGGACCCAAGACCTAATTTGAATGTGTGAACCACATTGCAACATTAAATCAAGGCAAAAATCAAGCCAAAAGCATAAGGGTTACTTTTTCCATGTCCACACTTACTCTTACCAGGAAGCAACTACACAAGATATGAAGTCAGTGAATTTCCTTATGTCTTGCACACTTCTCAACTACATGTCCAAGTTGTCACTGATGATACCTACCTAATGGTAGTGAGTTCTTTTGACAATTTATGAAATAACATAAAACATCCATTCCTTGAAAATGAATGCCTCATGTAACCCCATTACTCTACCTAGAAGAGTAACCATATTGTTATGCTGCTGCTTGAAATCACTCCCATGTAACTTCTTAAGTAGTTTGGAATAATCAGATTTAGGCTTCTTAATCCAAGAACTAGTCATAATCTCCAAGGCCTTAAGAGGATCAACTTCATAGAATTCTTGGGCAACCTTTATTTTTATTTTCACTAACTTATGACGTGATCCAATGTTAAAAGTTCTAGCTATAAACTCCTTAGTTATGTTTTCCATTATCCTTCCTTGAGGGCCAAAAATTACCCTCTTATGTAAGTCATAGTGCTTGGAACACTCCATAGCAAGTTCAGGGAACTGTACTGAAGGTGGGAACCCAACAGCTTGAACTAACCCTATATGAGTAATGATACTAGCAAGAGGGGTTTATGCATCACCAAACATCCTTTGTTTAAAATCCTCATAATCCACATGGCCCATGTTGGTCTCACCTACTTTGCCCCATGCTGAATGGATTTTGGACTCTAGCTTTGTACCCTTGAATTCATACATCATTTTCTCTTCTCTAGTTAGTGGCCCCTCTTCGACTAGCTCAATTGATTTTTCCTTAAGAATCTATGCCTTTGCTAGATTGACCCTACATCTGAGAAAAGATCATAATTACCAAGGTTTTAAGTAAAAATGACCATTATAATCTAATTGCATCATTGAATTTATCATTAACATACATATGCAATGCAAAACCAATCTCTAACCATCAATAAGATCATTAAATTCAAGTTATAACCCTTAAAATCAAGCATTAAACACATCTCGAGTTTGCCACTCCTCGCAGATTTTAGTGATGAACAAACCTCAGGGAATCCACCCCTCCATGGATTTCATGGAGGGATAGAACTTTGGGTAATTCTCTCATAGGTGGATTTTTTTTTTAATCAAGGGAAACCCAATTATGATTCACATATCAAAAATTCTCAAAACCACGAAATTCATCATTCATTAGTCTCAAGATTCAACTCACAGACATCTAGTGTACCTCATAACTTTAATAATTTCAAGTCATTAGGGACTCAAGTAAATTCGTGACCCAAGGATTTTCATGAAGGAAATGGAGCTTGGGGAATCCGTGCCCACATGGATTCTGTGAAGGACATGAGTCTCATGGTTTTCATTGAAGGCATATTTTGGTGAAGTTTTTTTTAGTTATCACTTATTTCTCAATGTTAGCAAATTTCAAACTCATGGATTGATCCAAACTTAGGATTTCTCCACTCATAAGTTGGAATTCAATTGGGACATCTGCAAGTAACGATATTGTAATGCAAAATGAATTTGAAATCAAATCAAAATGTAAATGATCCAACATCCCAATCAAACCCACTAAACATGAACTATGGTTTACAAGGGAATAGGGTTTTGTCATTCTAATCCATATGTTTGAGGAATCACAACAAATCGATCATTTAAGCATAGATGCACATCGTACAAGTGATAAAAGCACTTTGAATATAAAACCATAACCTTATTCAAAACATGGATTCCCTAATTCATAGTTGATAAAAACTCGAAGAACCCTTGTCTTTAGAACTATAGTTAGGGTAAAAATTTAGGGAAAATGCATAAAAAAATTATAATTGAACCCTAACAAGCATAATAGATCACAAACTAGCATGAAATGAAAACAAGAAAGCAAAGCAAACTGATCTCCAAGCTTGATTTGATTTATCTCAATTACTCTTCTCCACCTACATGAGAATGCAAGATTTTGAAGGTTTTATTTTTGATTGCTCATTTTCACATCATAACAATAAGATGGAAGTGATAGTGGAAAAATAGATAAATGAGAATATTGGAGGAAATTTTGGTAGAGTGTGGATACTAGAAGAAGATCCATCTAAATGGTCTATGAAAGGCTTGATTTATAGGCAAGATTTGATATGATTCAATGGTTAAGATTAAAATTCAATTATGTGATGTGTATGGCTAGGATTAAAAGTTGATTTTAGTGCCTATGATGCACATTAAGTGGGTTATGACATGAGGCTAAAATTATGATGTGAGGGAATAAATGGGATTCTTTTATTTATTTTGGAGGGAAAGATGCCTATGATGCACAATGAATTGAGCTAAAAATAGGATGTGAGTGGGAATCTCATAATTTAAATAACAAAATTATTTAAATTATTTGTGCATATGAAAATTTGTAGTCATGTGACACAGGTTGCAATGTGGTAACAAGTGAGGGATTAATTCAAATATTTAATTTCAATTATTTTGAGACATGTGAAGGGGAATTGATTAAATAAATGATATTTATTTAATTAATTGGGAAGGTGATTAAGTGTAATAAATGGGATGAGGTAATGAAATAGGGTAAAATATTGGAAGATGTTTTACAAGGTCATGTATGACTAGGTAATGTTATGACATGGACAATTTTGGGTGTCTACATTTTACCCCTCTTTGAGATGATAAAGGAGGGATAAGATGAATGATACAAGATAAGAAGTAGATGAAAAAGAAGAATGATATGCTATGCTGCAATTAAGTGAGAAATCATATGTTTGATATAGCACTAGATGTTATACACCAAGGTATAAGGACCAAGGTGATGATGTGTCTCATGCCCCAGTGTAATACAACCTTGTCTAGATACAAGATATGAATATTAGCTAGGAGTGATTTAGATTTGATGCAAATGCAAGATAAAAATGATAACACGCTAGCAAGAAAACAAGCATGCACAAATGATACAAAAAAAAAACAAGGTATTTCCCCTGTGAAGCTATAAACCAATAATTAATTGATTAATTAATTGGTTGATGATGATAGTGTTGTCATTGCAGGGAACGATATATCCCTAGATCAACACAAGGATGATTGATTAGTTTATTGATTAAAGATGATTGGGTTTACAACAAGATTAGGATCAAGACCATTGATGTAATTGGATAATTTGACCTATTTGATCGAATTGCATTTGGATTAATGCTTGGAAGGATTGTAGATTATTGATTTGAAGATTTCAATGATGATTGATGAATTGATTTTCTTGGAATGATTTAAGTTGGAGCGATTTGATTAGAGGATTGATTGTTTGATACTTTGAAATTAAATGGATAAAAGGAATATGTGCTAGTGTATTGAATGGATTTACACATCATAATAGAGCAAGGATGTGATCTCCAAAGACTATGTCACATAGGAATAACATACCCCATTCTAGGTACAATACTCAAGATTTTTATGACAATGCTTAGAACAATAAGTGTTGCAAGTATGAGCAAGTTTGGTGGTGTTGTCATTAATATTGTCATTGATGTCAACACAGTTCAATATGTTGTAGATTGTACATGTATATTTGAGATGATATTGATATGTTTTGAGTACATGGAGCTATCTTTATGATGTTGTAGATGTGCTGAATTGATGAGTTTCCAAGTGCTTTTGAGAAAATTAATAAAGAGAGAAGTTAGAGTTATGAATGTGTTCATAATGTGCTCTAGTATGTGTTTTGTGTTTCTTTTGTGTTGATCCTATCTTGTGGTGATATCTCCTGAGTTGTAGCTCCTAGTTTGATGGGATGTGAAAGTTGTGTTCACTGGTGTGTGAACCATTCTAACAGATTTAGCTTTCTGTGACTGGGAGAAATATTTTTTCCCCACAATCTTCTATTCTATTTCAGATCTTGTAGATTTGGAATGTTTCTTATAATGGTGTTCTCTTGGATCTAGCAAAGATGTGTGTGGTTTGGTGATCCGAAAGTCAAGTTTTAGAATTGTTGTATGTGTTTGCACAGTCTAGATGGACTAATGAAAGGAGTTTGGTGTTAAAATATTGTTGCACTTGCTACGGATATATCTGAAGGAACATGAGATGTGTTCTCATGCATAATGAAGTGTTTTGTGTCATTTGCATACTATCTTCTTGTTGGGAAGCATGTACATCAATTTTCATTTGTGTTTTCATTAGGTTTGGCCGACCTAGTGTTTACACTTCATATAACGAAATAAAATTTAATTAAGGAAGCATGTGTTTGATCTGAGACATTATATTTTGGTCTTGGATAAATGTTTTATTGGTCCACTCCCATTCCTTTCCATTGCGGGAATGTTGAGCTGCTGAGCTAATTTGAACTTATGAAATGAAGCATATCTAGCCGATCTTAGAGAAAGTTTCAAAGGTTGAAGATGGTATAAACGCAAGTCAAATTGGGAAGAATTGGATGGTGATGAAAAGTGACAAAGTAAGCCACAAATCAAAAGAGAAGAAGTGTGTGAAAGTCAGTTGAGGCAATAGTACTTCATTGTGTTAGATTCCTAAAGGTAGTGAGCTAAAGGTGTCTGCTATCTTTTGATCAGGGTTGTGGATGTGTGTTAATTATTGTGGTGGATCTTTTGTTTTCTTTTGCATCAGTAGGCAGTGAGCCTCCCTATTGGATAGTGAGTCCTTTTTGTAGGTAGTGAGCCTTTTTATCTACATAATGAGTCCTCTTCTAGGCAATGATCCCTTGGTAGTGAGCCTTTGTAATTGAATTTTCTATCTCTTTATATTGTCAGTTAATCCTCACCATTTTTTTTCCCTTATTGGGTTTTCCATGTAAAAATCTAGTGTCCATTGTGTTGGTTTTACTTTATGTTATTTGCATTTCATGTTCATACCTAATAACAGAACAGTGTGGTTGTGAAGCTAATAAGTATTTAAAGTTTTAAATTTGAATTTGGTGACAACTACTTCACCCCCCTCTTAGTTGTCCTATGCCTTTTAAAAATTGGTATCAGAGCTTTGGTTCCTTGGTGTAGAGCTTAACCACTTAAGGAAGATCCGATGACACATAAGTTGGTGATCCCTATGTTCGATGGATCTGATTATAGTGATTGGAAAGTGTAGATGAGAGGATATATTGTTTCTCTTGGTTACAAGACCTAGAAAGCTGTTGAGATGAAGTATGTTGCTCTGATGAGTGGTTTGACTACTGCAAATGCAGCTTCTTCTTATGAGGAAAATTAGAAAGCAAGGTATGCCATTTATAGTGCTCTATCTAAAACTGAGCGAACTAAGGTTTTTTCTTTGGGCACTACACATGAAGTCTGGAAGAAGTTGGAAGAACTGTATGAAGGAAATGAAAGAGTAAAATTGACAAAGAAGCTGGCAGCAAAGCGTAAATATGAGAATCTAAAAATGGAAGAAGGTGAAGAATTACAAGCTATTTCTAGAGGATAGAGATGACAACAAATGGAGTTAATAATCAAGGGGGGAAACTGATAGATGAAGATATAATTGAGAAGATCCTGATCACACTACTTGATTGTTACAGTGATAAGATCTCAGTTATTCAAGAAATGTATGATCCTAAGAAGTATACTAAAGAATAGTTATTCAACACCTTGACAACATTTGAGATGAGAAATTTTAGGAAAGAAGAAAAGAAAAAAATAACATTTAAGGCAATAAAGATTGAAGATGATCTGGATAGTGATGGTTCTGATGAGTTGGAAGTGAATTTCACTAGAAAGTCGAATAAAGGTACCATAAAGTATAAAGGTATATTTCCCTTTAAATGTTTCAATTGTGGTAATATTGGTCATTATGCTTCAAGATTTCCAAATAGAGTTGTACATAATAAGAATAAGGATTATAAAGATAAGCATAGAAATGATAAGAAATACAAGAAGTTGTATTATGTTAAAGAAGAAGCTGAAATTTCTAATGATGAATCTAGAATAAGGGTGATGATAGTGAATTCTTCTTTTTAGTTTTGGAAAACAAATCAATATTTGCTAACCCTAGAAAATGTGCAAGGAAGAATGTTTCAAAAAAAAAGAAGAATGGGATGGAAGGTATTATGGTCACCGCCTTTCATGCAAGACAAGATGAAGACTACTGGGTGATTGACAGTGGTTGTTCTAATCACATGACCGAAGACAAGAGTAAGTTCACTAAATTTGAAAAGTATGATGGTGGTTTGGTCATGTTTGGTGATGATTCAGGAGCTAAGATTTGTGGGGAAGGTACAATTAGTTTTGATGGAGTACACAACACTAATGATGTATATTATGTTAAGGGTTTGAGGCATAACCTTTTGAGTGTTGGATAGATGTGTAGCAATGGTTTTAAACTTGTGTTTCAGAATAATACCTGTGAAATCATAAAAGGATCCAGATATATTGTAGTTTTCCAAAGGATAACTCATGGGAACATCTATCAGCTTAAAGGTGTGGATGGTTAGTGCCTTGTATCTCAAATCAATGAAAGTTGGTTATGGAACTAGAGAATGGGACATGTAAACTTTGATAATCTAGTCAGAATCATTTCAAGAGATGTTGTTTGAGGTCTACCTAGAATCACAAGGCCTACTAATACTATTTGCAAAAGTTGTCAATTAGGGAAACATACTAGATGCAGCTTTAAGGGAAAAGAGAAATCTACTACCGAAATGTTGGAATTAATTCATACTAACTTATGTGGTCTGACTAGAATAGGAATCCTAAATGGTGACATGTATTTCATGCTCCTTATTGATGATTATTCTTGAGTGACATGGGTTTCTTTCCTTAGAGAGAAGACTCAGGCTCTTGATAGTTTTAAAGTGTTCAAAGGAAGAGTGAAAAATGAAGTAAATATGAGAATCAAATGTTTGAGATCTGATAGAGGTGGATAATTCACTTCTAGTGAGTTTAATACATTTTGTGAACAAAATGGCATAAAAAGAATTTTTTTTGCTCCAAGAACCCCTCAATAGAATGGGATAGTTGAGAGCAAAAACTAGACGGTATAGGAAGCTACAAGAACCATGATGAAAGAATCAAATGTATAGGATGTGTACTAGAGAGAGGCAATACACACTGTTGTTTATATTCTTAATAGAGTTTAGATTAGAGGAAACAACACAAAGACTCCTTTTGAGTTATGGACTGGTAAGACTCCTACTATGAAGTACTTCAAGGAATTTGGAAGAAGATATTACATTAAAAGAGATGATGAAAATCTTGGGAAGTTTGATGCTCGATGTGATGAAGGAATTTTTCTTGGGTACTCTACTACTAGCAAAGCATATAGATGCTTCAATAAAAGATTGAGGAAGATTGTTGAAAGTGCTAATGTGAAAGTTGATGAAGACATGCATAGACCTATTGAGATAAGTGAAGTTCAACCTGATGATCCTATTTGTGGACAATTACCTAAAGGGAATAATGAGAAGGAAGAAGAAGAGGAAGAAGAAGAATAAAATGAACCAGAACCTATTTCTAAGACTCCTAAGTATGTGCAGAAGAATCATCTAGAGGAACAAATAATTGGAGATAAGAGTGAAGGTGTGAAGACAAGAAGAAAAGTAGCAACTGAGGTAAATCTGTGTTTACTCTCTAAAACTGAACCTAAGTCTTTGAGTGAGGCATGTGAAGATGAGAGTTGGATGAGAGCTATTAAATAAGAAATGCAGTAAATAGAAAATAATCAAACATGAGAATTAGTTCCTAGACCCAATAAGAATGTAATTAGTTCAAAATGGGTGTTTCAGAATAAACTAAATGCAAATGGTGAAATTATAAGGAATAAATCAAGACTTGTATGCAAGGGATACTCACAAGTTGAAGGCATAGACTTTGAAGAAACATTTTCCCATGTGGCTAGAATGGAAGCCATTAGAATGTTTTTGGCATTTTTTTCCCACAAGGATTTCAAAGTATATTAGATGGATGTCAAGTCATAATTTTTGAATGGTGAATTGGAGGAAATATACATGGAACAACCTGAAGGATTTTAGTTATCTGACAAACTAGATATGGTTTGTAAGTTGAAAAAGGCATTGTATAGACTGAAGCAAGCTCCCAAAGCTTGGTATGTAAGATTGGAAAGATACCTAACAAAGCAAGGATTCAACAAAGGATCTATTTGATAGCAACCTAGATGGTTGAAACCCCAATCCAACTCAAATTGGTTAGACTCAAATAAAGAAACCTTCCCTTGAACACAAAACACTCAACTTTCCCTGAACACCCAACTAGAGGCTTGTAGCCCTCAAAACCCAACTTTTGGAGATATATTTTAGAGAAGTCCATACAAAGGCCTATCAAACATCAATAAAGACTCACCACAAAACCAAAAACAACATACCAAAAGGTTTCAAGTGGTTTCCTTGCAACAATCTAGAGATCCAATAGGTTGCCCTACCTTTTAGGACACCAATTAGCCCTATGTTTTAACGAAAATATCTTCTAATCACTTTTTTTCACCCAAACTCATTTTACAATCACTAATTATGATACAAAACCACAAATTCCACCAACAATTCTCAGTTCCAAATCTTCTAAGATGTTGATCCACCAAACCCTCTCTTTTCATGTAAATAACCTAAGGTTTATTGAAAATCATAACTCTTAGGCTTTCCAAACTCAACCAATGCATCCAATAGGCCAAATACCCTCCACAAGGTTAACCAACCCTTACATATACTATTCCTTCAACAATTCATCAAAACCCTTCACTAATTCACCATTTAGCCCTAGGGCATCACCCAAACTCAAACAACATGAAATATACCTAAAACTCCATGTGGAAACCTAAATTATAGTGTGTTGGATCCATTCCATGAGTTACATTAGGTACAATGAGTGGAATGGGTCAATTCAACATTTTAAATGACCTTCAACCCTTAAAACTATGTTAACAGGGATGCTACAAAAAACTGATGAAATCTCCCTCTAAATTTAGGGTTAAACTCTCAAAACTGAATCAAATGTAATATGTTTCATGTCCCTAAAAAAAAAAATGATTTAGATAATTTACAATTCGTATGGGTCTGTACAATCCCAAAAAACTTCAAAAATACAGTAAAATTGTAGAATTAAGCGTTGTTATTTCAATGGGAATCACAATACAATCTTCATCAATTAGCCTTCGAGCCTTTTGAAGTCCTTTTATATATATTCCAATAAAAACTACCCATTCCAACACCTATAACTACTTTTCAAATTTTATGACCTTTCACATTCCTTAAAAAGTTACATTTTTTGCAATTCTTGCTTGACAACATTTTTACACTTTTTGCAACTTTTTACCTACTTGACACCAAAGACTCAAAACCCCCCAAATATATTGTAAATGGTCTTAATAGACCTTATGTAATGAAAATATACCTTATCTAATGCATTAAGACCTTAATACTAGACTTCACAAATTGACCTCCATTTGTATTCTTCTTTTTGTGTGGGTGCACCTGCACCATACAACCCCACTGAAAAAGAACTCATGTCACATGATTTAGGAATTGTACCATGCTCCATCTTAGCTCCGCATGCTCTCTAATCTACAAACACCTTCCTTTGGTTCAAATACATAAATCTTGCATCCTTGACCCTTCTTGTGCTTGGACATATCTTCATTTCTACAGTCAGACCTAATGATCATCTTTGATCTATTTCTTGACCAAAACCTGATCGTATTCCTTCATCTATACCTACATACAAAAACTTCATAGTAATCTCTTGAATTGTATTTCTTTTTACCTCAATTTCATACTTACATCTGCCCTCAACTCTTTGTCCACTTTGTCCTTGCATCACTATCATCAAACTTCTTGTCTTTTCATCACCATGTACCACTATAATAATAGATCTATCACCCACTATACCTATAGATTCCACATGCTTTACAACCTTACCTTCAACCAAATGGAATACTATTGTACCAACCAAAACATTATTGTTCAAATTCACTATCATCTTATCCTACAAACTTGATTCAACCTTCTTACCTGCTATCCTAGCATTCTCTAACCTTGAACTGACTGTAACACACATCTTTTTACCTTCTTCCACAACTCCTGCAAGTTCTTTTTTCTCAAACATGATTACCTTAGCCTTACCTTTTTCTTCTTCCACCAAAGGATTCAAAAAAAAATTACATCCATCTTTCTCTATAATATAAGTATTTTCTCTCCCATCATATAATGCATGCCTGTCAAACTACCAAGGCCTACCTAGGAGTAAGTGGCAACAATCCATGGGAAAATATCACACACTACCTTATCTTTGTAACCTCCAATTTGAAATTCTACAATAGCTTGTTCATTGGCCAAGAGAGATTTCCCATCACTCAACCAAGACACCTTTTATGGAAATTCATGAGGAAATTTTTGCAAATTCAATCTATTAAACATCTCACTTGACACCATATTCTCAGTAGAGCCTAAATTAATGACAATTTTGCATACCTTATTCTTGCACTTACATGTGGTCTTGAAGATATTCTTTATTTACAATGGCTCCATCTCCTTGGCTGCCTTCAATATGGTCTTCCTCATCATCAATTATTCACCTGTTTTAGGAGCAACAAGTAAACTTGTAGAATTGGTAATTTCACACTCCTCTTGTACTGATTGGGCCCTCATTTCAGTCATCTTTTCACCTCCACTTGATGAACTACCAAAATTTTTAGGACATTTCCAAGAAGGATGACCAAATACATTATAGTTATAACATCTCCCTACAAAAACACTTGAATTTCTTCCACCATTGAATCTACCTCTGGTGCCCCTAAAACCTTCTCTTGCATAAAAACCTTGTTCCTTACCTTTATTTGCTTCTTCTTGTTCCTCATTTGGTTGCTTTGACGTAGGGATTGATCCTCTTCCCCTTGCATTGTTACCTCTTCCTCTAAAAAAATTCTCTTGCCTTATTTTTATCTTTTCCTCCACCTTGATTTCCAATTGAAAACACTCTTCAATAATCTTTGGGTCAGAAACAACCAATTCATCTTGTATATTGAATGTAAGGCCACCTAGATATCTAGCCACTTTTTCAACTTCATCACCATTTCTTCCTGACATCTAAATCCTTTTGCTTCAATCCTTGAAATATTTTATACAATTAAACTTCATAGTCTTTTGGAAGAAATTTACCTTTAACTTTTTGTACCTGTGACATAGATTTTTGACACCCACTTGTTTTCTAGCTCTCCTAGGGTTTTTCACCTAGAAAGAGAAAGATGGGCAAAAAATGCTCATGTTACATTCAAATTCAATGCAATATGGATAGAATTAGGATGAAATATGACTAGATATAATGCTTGAATGCAAGAAACTAACAATATTGATTTATTAATGAATAGAAAATAGAGGAAAACAACTCGTTTGAAAACACATTGTGTAATGCAACAATGAACTAAAAACAAATGCAAAGCTAAACATAAATAGATGAAACTTGAAGTGTGCACCTAGAACCTTGAAGGAGATTGGAAATTTCTTCTAAAACATTGTTGATGCTAATTTTTAGGCCTGGAGGGACTCATTTTCCATTCTGGGCGAATTAATCCCAGTTTTGTAAAACTAAACTGGAGCCTGTTTTGGATAAAAGGGTATCCAGAAATGCAGAAAACCAAAATCTGACCCTAGAGTGGGAATCATTCACCACCCATGGTGAATTAGTCCACTTTTGAATTTTGAATATTCAAAGGTGGATTTTAAAGCTTTCAGTCTACACATCCGCTTCCTATAGGTGTTTGCTTCCAAAATTGTCATATTCGGGCCTAAAAGTGACTTTTTGTTGGTATTTTGGCTTCAATGATGAAGAGATGACTTGAATTAATTTGAAATATAATCTTGAATTATTCTTAATCCTCTAATAGTCCTAAATCTACAAACAAACAAGAAGATAAGAAGAAATGTTGAATGTTAGGGCATGGGGGTTTGCCTTGGTCAAACCCTGTTTACGTAATTAAACCAAAATGGTGAAATAATGGAATGAAGCATGAAAAATTCAATAGATGACCTTGCCATGATTATATATATTGAAATTTTGCAACAAAACATGTAGAATTTTCCCTTCAATGTCCTAAGAAGCAATCTTAATGAAGAAACCCTAGCTTGCTTGACTTGGATGAGAAGATAGATGATAAATAAATGATAAGAGATGTTTGAATGAGATATGAGATGTAAAATGAGGATAAAAATATTTATTTATAGAAAATTGTTCCTTAGTACCTAATTATACCTCATCACAGGCTGACATATAGAAAAATTGAACTTAAAACCTATTTTTTCCTACTCAAACCCCAAAAAAGACTCAAAATGGGACTCATTTGCCACTAGTGAATGGGTCCCACATATATGGGACTAATTCGCCACTAATGGAGAATGGGTACCACAAGGGTCATTTTTGCTACCTAGAATGTTAAGAAAAAAAAAAAAAGGCTTATATGATGACTATGTTGGTTATTTGATCAAATTACGCCTTAGGATGCACAATATGGGTTAAGAGAGGACTATTAATGATGATGTAAATGTTAAATAGGCTTGGGACACATAAATCAATGTCAAAGTGTGATTAAATACACTTTACAACACTAAAATGAGGTCCACATAGCCTAGGAATGCACAAGAACCAATGTGAATGTGCAAGACATATTACAACACTAGTTTATCATTAAATTTACATTAAGAACCTTCTAAATTGATGTAACAATATCATTGCACATATTTTATAATGTTGAATTAGGGGGAAATAGGTTAATTAAGTCTAGAAAAGTGTGAAAGTCCTTTACAAGACTTTACAAAAATTTTACAAGACATCATTAAAAGCATGTTATTTGATTTGCAAGGGTCCAAGAGCTAATGTCGATGCATAAAATTCTTCACAACACCCGAATCAAGGCCTCATTAAGTCCATTTTATCATGAATTAATCCATATCAAGGAAAGGGTCCTTTTTTCTATGGCACATTTAGCCCCCACTTTAGTGAGAGGATGAACTTACTTCAAACTCACACTAAAGTAGACATTCAAGAGAGATCCTCATGCACAGATGTAGATGAAAAAGAATGACAAAGATCAAAGGAGGTGGCCAAGCCCCCAAGATAGAAAATCATGCAATGGCAAGAAAGAAAATGACAATGAAAAGGTGGATCATGCTTCGATAATTTATCCAACTAGTTTTGGATCAGATCTAGGCTTGTTTGTTTGAAAAAGAGAATGTGTACTCACTCTGGGGCCACAAAACTAGTTGTCCACAGGGTGAGAAGACCCAAATGTATACTCATTTTGGGGCCACGGAACTAGTTTTCTGTGGGGTGAGAAAGCCCAAAAAGGTAAGATACATATGCTAGTTGGTATGCACTCACAAACACAAAAGTTGCTATGGGGAAAATTCATGCCGTTAGTTGGGCTTCCCACTCAACCATGTTAAAGCTATACTACTTGATAACTATAACAAGGTGCCACAAAGCTAAATGAAATGTAAATGTTAAGATTAAAACAATACGACACTCCAAGCATGCAAGTTGTGTTACACAAGGTGGCCATATAAGATGTACCAAATGTAAAAATGTAAAAAATGTCAAAGATGTTTGAAGGAGTCTTGTTTACTTTATGCAAGGTCAGTCACTTAGGGAACATTGTGTCTAATGTCTCCAGAGAGGACCAATCAAAAAATAGTATATTCACAACTTAGGGGATGCAATGTGTCACGTCAATCCACCAAGAGGAATGTAATATGCTAAGAAATATCACACTTATGAAGGAAATCACACCCAATGTCATCCACAAACTGGTAGATGCATCACGCAAATGACAAGGCTACACTAGGCACCAAGAATGAAAAATGAATTATAGTAATGTATGCCCCCTACTTTAAAGGAATTTTTACACATCATTTTTTGAGCAATTTTTTTAAAGTAGAAAATAAAGAAGAAGACATGAGAGCTTACTCGGAAAGCCCTATGCCAAGTCATATGTTTCCAATAAGTTGTATCATGAAGAAAGGGAGTATGTCACATGCAAGTCGATCTTAAGACATGTTGTCCACATCCCAATCTTGCTCTTATACGTTTGTGAAAGGTTAATGATTAGTTAAAATTGAAAACAAGTGACATAGAGGACAAGGCTATCAGAATCCTTTCCCCCCAATGAGTGTAGGACAAAGGTGAGCCTGGAATGGAGGAGAGTTACTACAGTTAAATAAGGGAGGGATGTGTTGATGAGAAGGATTGGTTATTTTAGAAGAACATAAATCCTTTCGAATGTTATATGTCATTTTGTCATGAGGGATAGGAGTTATATTGATCCTGTATACACCTAAAAGTGGTCACATCACAAAATTCTGGTAATTAATTAAATATTTTTAATATTTAATTAAATCTTTAAATTCAATCAGTGCATAAATAAATCTAAATAATTTATATATATTGTTCATTCTTTCATTTCGATTAAATAAATAAGCTTATTTAATCACTTTTCTTATCCATTTCTTAATTAATTAAATAAATATTATGATTTATTTATATTAATTATCATATAATCTTGGCTTGAATATTTTATTCAAATAAAGATTAAATATTCTTCTATTTTAAAAATCTTCTAAATTCCATCACAATTAAATATTCTAAATATTTAATTAATTCCTCTAAAGTCACATCACAATTAAATATTCTAAATATTTAATTAAATTCTTCTAAATTCTATTCACAATTAAATATCTCAAATATTTAATTAAGTCTTCTATAGTCCTAAAATAAAATATCAAACTCACACAAAATTAAATAAATTTATTTAATTAATTAATTTGGATTATCTTCAACAACCGTGAAACAAAATTGAAAAAGAAAATTAATTTCTCTGAGCAAAGTTGTTCCCATGGGTTGAAGACAAACCTCCATTCTTCTCTCCAACCTCCCAACATCTTCCATCTTCCTCTCAACCTCTCCATCTCTCACCATTCAAATTTACTAGACAATCTCACAGCCATTGATCTTTGTCAGCCAAGCTCTTGCCTGTGAAAATCTATAAAAAGGACCGCTAGGTCTTTGAAAATAGCGAAGCTTTTGTACGGGAAACTTATAGCCAATTTGCAATAGCACAGTCTTTTAGCATCAATAGAATTCTAGATTTTAGCATAGCATAGCTTAGCATTTTAGCATTCCATATCATGGCCTATCATCCTCATATCATAGTTTCAATTGCATCCATAATCCACAGCCCCTGTGCATAATCTACAGCCCCTGTGCATATCCGTATACCAACATTTCACTCCACCAGCATATAGGATAGAGAAGTACTCTCCCTTTGCATACTCGTTCTGCAGGTTACCATTTTGAGAAGCTTTGCTTACACAATCTAAGAGCAGTAGCTTCAAGAGAATTACTGGAGATAGAGGACAATGGAACGATTCTAAAGAAGCTTTGTTTGAATTCCTTTAATTTCATTTTATTCAGTTTTTTTTTAGTTTAATGTTTCATTGGTGTGTTTTTATTATCTTATTTTGATACAAACATTTCCCACACACATTTTTGGCACCCACGATGGGGCACTTGCCCCATTTTTTTAACATCTTTTCACAGGTTTTTCTAACAGGTTATGGCTAAAAGAGCATATTAGTGCATTAAACATGCTTTAGCACAATTCACACCCAGTGTAGCACTCTTTAACTCTGTTATAGTGCCCATAAGGGATTCCTAAGCACCCTTGAAAGATCCTATAGCGCCCTTGATGTCTGTTTTAGCACATTTTTTTAGCATAGATTTTCAAAATCTGCAATTGTAATATGTAACTTAAATATGATTTGACTGGATCCGATGTGACCACGGCAAGTAAGAGCTTTAATTGGAATGAATCAATCCTAGGATAGTCACCTAATTCAAAATCAAGCAATCCTAGGATAGTCACTTCATTTTCTATTTTGGACTAAAAATAACTCCATGTCGTTGTGAAGCAATATCTTCACCTAGCATAGAAAATTGTTCATTTGGGCTTAAAATTGAACTCTTGTTTTCTTTGATTAAAATGGTGATAGTCTTATGCTTCCCCTAACCGGGTGATCAAAATGCCAAACTCATCTATTTCATTTTATGCAATTTCAAGCTTTGATAATACCTTTTAGAAGGCCTGCCGTAGTGGGAAAAAGTACTCACCCTACGGGAACGACCTAAGTGGGAACAACTAAAGCAAGTTTTCCAACCCACTTTAATCAAATGTGGATGGTTGATGAAAATCCTATTCAATGGTAGTGTGCATTGATAACCATCCCCAAAGCCTTTGTTCTAAAGGTTGGGAGGTCTCTTGAGGGAGTATATCATTTGCCGCACCGAACAGAAACCCTTACTACAAACTTAGTGTAGTATCTAACCAAAGTCAGTTTCTGAACACCATAATAATCATAGTGTAGGGGAGGGAAGAATCTACCCCCAAGATACTCACCATATAACTGCCAAGGACCGTTTGCTCAGGGGATTCGGTATCCACTTCTGTCACTCTGAGTACGTGCCTGGAAAAGAAAAAAACACGAGCGCCCCTTTGGGGGTGACACAGCTGTGTGAGTCAATGCAGTTTTAAGATGTGGGTTGTTGATTATTATGGTGACCTACTTGAGTACTAAGAGTGAGTCTGCTTGAACTATCTGTCATGTGTAAAACCTGTGAAAACAATTTTTGACAAACATTTTGATCATACACTTGATGTTTAGTATGGGATTTAAAAAAAAAAAAACCACTATTTTCAAAGTGCTTGATGTGTCTTCAAAACATTAATTCAGTAAAGATCATCCAAAACTCACAATTACATTGATTACCCTCATGTTAGGCATCTATCACAAATCCATCTTTTTACAAAGATATAATAAAACTTCATAAAGTGAAAAATCATCTTTTCTTGATCTTTTGCTTAAATTCCCACCAACAGGATTTTCATCCTTTCAATTAGGGAAAACACGAGCTAAAGACTAGAAATATTTTAAGTCATAGAATCTTCATTCTATCCTGACTTTCATATCCATCAACAAAAATTGCACTATTTCATTCTCTTGATCAAAACTTAGTAGAATTTGGGGCAAAGCTTATGCCTGTTGTCACGAGATCTCGAAAGCACATAGAAAAAGATGAAAAAGAAAGTACCACAAGAAAATTGGGTGATAATAGTGAGAAAGAAGAGAATCCATTTCATATCAAAGAGATAACAGAAGAAAAACTTCAAGAAGTAGAGCAGGATCCACAATTCCATGCTTTTATAGAAAGACTTTTAGAACGAAACAAAGAAAGATATTTTCTTTCATTAGCTAATCAAGGAGGTAAGTTACCTTTCGATTTTGATATAGAATGGATTAAAGATAATCTTGAAACTCTTCCTAATGATTTTAGTGCCCTTACTCAATAGATAAAAGAATTACAAGGGCAAATAAAGGAAATGCAAGGGGGTGCAATAAAGAAGTATGTTTTGGATGACATATCTCCTTATCCATTTGATAGGAGTCTTCAAATGATCCCTTTTCCAAAACATTGTGAAATCACTAAATTTGATAGGTACAATGGAAAAACTGACCCCATTGAACATGTGAGAGATTTCCGAAATATGAGTCTAGAATTCGCTTATGAAGATACCTACTTAATGCAATTGTTTCCACGAAGTTTGGGTGGAAAATCCATGGAGTGGCTTTCAAATATCACTCCCCCCATAAAAACATCTGAGGAGTTAATAAATCAGTTTATATCACAATACACCTACAACATCCAACACCAGATAACTATGCTTGATCTTTGTAAAGTGAAACAAAAAGTAGGGGAATCCTTCACTACATTTTTGCAAAGATGGAGAAGATTGTTTGCATGATATTCTTGTCCTATTCCTAAAAAGGAAAATATGGATATCTTCATCAATAGCCTAGATCAAGAATTAAGCTACAAGATTAATCTTCATTGTCCTCCTAACTTTGAAACATTGATTGAAAATGCAATCACCATTGCAGGGGCCTTAGTCAAAAGAGGAGTAATAAAGCTTGATAATCCAAGTTCATCCAACCATAACAACAATGATAAAACAAGGTTATGGAACTAAAATAAAAATGTTGTCAATGATGGTATAGTGGATGCAAACAATCTACAAACAAGACCATCTATCTTCAACTTATCAAGTGCTCCATGAAACAACCAATAAGGAAATACCAACCAACAAGGAAACAATAATCAACAAGGACAAAAATCCAATCAAGAAAGCATGACCAATCAAAACAAGGATAATTGTGGTAATTTCAATAACAATCTTGGCAATAACCAAACATCAAATCTACCAAGATCTTCATTCTTTTCAAATCGATGAAATTTTACCACTTTGGATCAATCTCTTGAGTCTGCTCTCAAAGAGCTTCTCGATAATAAGGTTATCACCTTACCACCACAAAGAGATTTTGAGCCACGAGTCAAACCAAAATATTGGAATGACACGTATTATTGCAATTATCATCGATGTAAAGGTCATAGAACAAATAATTGTCAAGCCTTGCAAAATCTAGTACAAGATTTGATTGACAATGGCACTATCAAAATTGAAGGACATCATACCAATGGCAATCATCAAGCATTCAAAGATCCTTTACCAAAATATCAAAATGGGGAAGCATTAGATAGCAAAGCGAAAAGCATAAATAATGTTGAAGACAACATAATCTGCCACATCTATGCAGATGATCAACGGGTTAATGTTATCAAAATCAAGGAAAAACAAGAATATCAACAGGTTAATGTGAGTACGAGAGGACAAGAAAAAGTGGTCTTAAAAGGAAGTTCATCTAAGGCAGCCATTCCTCTTCCAAGTCAATATAATTTAGTTGATCAATTGAGAAAAACATCAGCTCAAATCTCCATCCTTGAACTTCTCAAAATATCCCCCATACACAAAAATATTTTAGAAGAAGCTCTTGTAAACACAACTGTCGACACTGATCTGGATGTAAACAAATTTCAAGCCATGGTGGGACATTTGTCTTCTCCCACTTTTCTTTCATTCTCCGAAAAAGATGATGCCTCCATGACACATCCGCATAATTCATCGTTTTATCTTGAAGTCATGATCCATAAACATCGAATCAGACGTGTCTTGATAGATGGAGGAGCCGGTTTAAATATTTGTACCTTAAAGCTAATACATGCCTTAGGAATATCAGAAAATTCCATTGATCCAAGAAGAAAAATAACTATCAAGGCATATGATGATGAAGAAAGAGCTTCTAAAGGACTAATAATGCTACCTATCAGAGTGGGACCTGTTGTGAAAAATATATTTTGTCAGGTTCTAGATCATGATCTTTCCTATAACATACTTTTGGGTCATCCATGGATTCATGATATGCAGGAAATACCATCAACGTGCCATCAATGCCTCAAGTTTCCATATGATGGACAATAAATAACTATACAAGCTAATTACAATAGCACCCAAACTTGTTCAAATCTGCAAGCAACTCAAGATGTATTTGTGCCGCACAATAGGGAAGCTTTTACTGCTTCTTCTAATCTACAAGGCCAACTGCAAGAATTGACAAAGGATCTTGACACTAAGCTACATTTTAAAGACAAAGGAGTAGGTGAATATTCGCTATCTCTTTCTAGTTTACCTCCTTCTTCAAGGTCACATGGTCAGCCAACCCTATTAAATCAAAAGATTGCAACAACATCTACATCTCAAGCTTCTATGCCAATCACGAAGTTCAATGGAAAATTCATTAAAGCTAACACCACTGAGGAAGAAGTTGAAGATATGAACATCCTAAGCTGGCTATACAAAGATGAAGATGAATCTCTCTTGAACATCAAGTTACCTACCGAACAATATGGAAAAGGGTATACCATCATGCAAAGAATGGGCTATAAAGGAAATGGTCCTATAGGAAAAAGAAGAGAAGGAATCATTGAGCTAATTCAACCTATTTCAATACATCCAAAAGATAAAATAGGACTTGGATATGGTAAAAATATAGAAGAGTCAACATCATAGCAAGTACAACAAACTCATGAAGGAGAATCAATTTCAGATAAACCCCATGAAGATGTCACTCTACAAAAATTTTATGGATTAGTTTTCCAATTGCAAAATAGTTCAAACACTGATTCCAATGAATACAAATGGGATGATGTTTCTAATGATACATTCTTAACAGAGAAAAGGGTGGATGTCATACACAAATTTGCACCCATGTTCTTACAAGGGGAGGGCTCAAGGCCTCCACTTGATTATGTTTTACAAAGAGATCATGACTCAAGTGAGGACAATTCAGATTTTAACGAGATTGATAATTGACAAGAGAATACCATTATAGACCTTTTCCATCATGAAAATGACAACCATGTCATGACTTTGACAGCCAAAAACTTTACCCAACCTAATGATCCCATACCTTTAGTCTATCTAGAACTTATTGATTGGGACAACGATGCACCTATCCATATCCCTACATTACATGATGATAAGGATATTGTAAATTTCCTTTGTTCATCTAATGAATAAAACAATTGTTCCATCGAAGAATCTCATACTCAGGATTTTGATAGGGAGGATGTCAAGTATCTTAGCTGCAAAATAAATGAAATAAAAGATGGATCTATCAGTGAAAACCGAAAAATGGTAGTGATAGATCACAACAAGAGAAAAATAAAGAGCAAATCCGATGGTGAAAACCTTTCTGAGGCACTGAAGGATGAGAAACTTGACACTCTTCCCAAACACTATCAAGAAAGATCTTCTATTTTGATTGAGCCCATAGAATCAATCAACATAAGTACAACAAAGCAGCCAAAAATCTTACAACTTGCAGCATCATTAATAGTGGAAGAAGTACAGAAATTCATAGAGTTCTTGAAGGAGAATCAAATCAACTTCACTTGGTCATATGCTGATATGTCAGGGTTAGATCCTAATCTAATAATGCATCATCTATCTATAAATGCAAGGGAAAAACTTGTGAAGAAAAAACTCAGAAAAATGCATCCACATGTTGCATTATTGGTTAAAGAAGAGTTAAAGACACTTTTAAATGTTGGATTCATTCAGACTATTGACTATGTAGAATGGATTTCCAATATTGTACCTATTTCAAAGCCAGACGGAAGGATTAGAATTTGTACAAATTTCAAAGATTTGAACAAAGCATGTCCCAAAGATGACTTCCCTTTGCCAAACATAGATATGATTATTGATTTAACTGCTGGCCATGCAATGTATTCATTAATGGATGGATTTTCAGGATACAACTAGATAAAGATTGCACCAGAGGATCAAGATAAAACAATGTTCACATGCCCTTGGGGTACCTATTGTTGGAATGTAATGCCATTTGGGCTTAAGAATGTAGGAGCAACTTATCAAAGAGCAATGACCACCATTTTCCATGATATGATGCACACCTTCATGGAAGACTATGTGGATGACTTATTGGCCAAATCTAACACAAGAGAAGGACATCTTGAAATCTTGTCAAAAATCTTTATCAGAATGGAGAAATTCAATGTTCGACTCAATCCAAAGAAATATGTCTTCGGCGTTACATCTAGAAAACTCTTGGGATACATTGTTTCAGAAAAGGGCATAGAGGTTGATCCAAAAAAAGTACAAGCTATAATGGACATATCACCACCATGAAATATCAGTCAACTTCGATCACTACAAGGATGATTACAATCCATCAGGAGATTTATAGCTCAACTGGTAGACAAAATCTTACCATTTACACATCTATTGCATAACAATTTCCCATTCAAATGGGAGGAAAAATGTGAAGCAACATTCAATCAGATCAAACAATATCTCATGAATCCACCAGTCTTAATTCCACCAGTTCCAGGAAAGCTGCTCATACTCTATATTTCAGCAACAGAAGTATCTTTGGGAGTGTCACTTGCATAGGAGGATTCTATAGGTAAAGAAAGAGCCATATACTATATCAGCAAAACTTTAACAAGTCATGAACTAAACTATACTTTCATTGAAAAAGCTTGCCTAGCAATAGTGTTTGCTTCTCAAAAGTTGTGACACTATATGTTGGCTCATACAGTTAAGCTGATAACCAAAATCGATCCACTAAAATACCTCTTAAGCAAAGCTACCTTAACATGAAGACTTGAAAAATGGGTAATGATCTTAAGTGAGTTTGACATTCACTATGTAGATTACAGAGCTATAAAAGGATAGGTCATAGCAGATCAATTGGACGAAGCACCTTTATAAGAAGAAAACCCAATGTGAATTGAATTTCTTGATGAGGGCACAACCCAAGACAGAAAATAACCGACAAATAAGAGACTAATTTTATTATTTAGAGAATGGAGCTTCTTACATGTAGAGGATCTCAAATTCCCAAGTTCTACAATATATGCAAGCTACAGAAAGCTACAGAATAACCCTTTCGCAATATGCGAGCTTGTCCCTAAAAAGTTACCCAAAAATTAGAGAACCCACCCATAAATAGAGCTCCTCATTAGTTTGGAGCCAAAACAACATTCAAATTGAGTTTAGGCAGTTTGGCACCAAAAATTACAACATGAAGTTCAAATTTCAAAAGATCATTTGCAATGGTAACTTCTAGAAAGTGCGCCAACTTCGCGGGGCCATAACTTTTGATCTAGGACTCCGATTCGCGAACCGTTCAAACCATTGGAAAGGTCTCGAAGTCAAGAATGCGCTCAAAATTTTCTACGCCGATTTCAACAAGTTTCGGGGCCGATCCGAAAGCTCTAAGTGCTTCAAATCACACTCAGAAGGTTTTTAAGTGCAAATCTGGGAAACTAAAACTGCAATAACTTTCCACCCAGGAACTGAAAATAAAAACCATGAATTGGGAATTTCATTATGACGAAAAGGGTATCCAAAAATGTAAAAACATCTAAAAACCGGGAAACTTGAAATTTAACTATTTTTGGGTGATGCGAGATTGCCCTTACACCAATGGATGCTCCTGCATCAGACACCTAGGGTAATTTGAGAAGTGACCCTGTCACGTCTCAGATTGCTAGAGGAAAACCCAACCAGTCAACTGCTGCCTTAGATAGCCAAGATGAATCTTCCATAGGCCTTCCTCTCCATTTCACCAGATATTCTTCATACTGCCTATTTATGGTACTCCTTCCCACATGACTATCCAAGATTTCCTCAATCTCCTCCTTTTCTGAAGTAGGTGGTAGAATCCCACACTGTTCCATCATTGGTACTTCCTCTGCGCCACCTTCGTGATACTTTGTCAGATCTGAAATGTTGAACACAGGGGAAATGTTGAATCCATCCGGCAACTCTACCTCATATACATTCCCTGAATCATGCCTCTTCAAAATTTTACAGGGACCGAACTTCTTCATCTTCAATTTTTTATATGTTCCCATTAGAAACCTCTCTTTCCTCAAGTGGACCATCACTTCATCACCAATCTGAAACTCATGATACCTCCTCTTCTGATCTGTCTTAGCCTTATACTGCATATTCATCT
The DNA here is from genome assembly GCA_007258455.2 of Sequoia sempervirens. Classification (NCBI taxonomy): domain Eukaryota; kingdom Viridiplantae; phylum Streptophyta; class Pinopsida; order Cupressales; family Cupressaceae; genus Sequoia; species Sequoia sempervirens. The sequence continues at coordinate 61,640,629 of VDFB02105785.1, read as the reverse complement.
TGTTAATATGTTCTCTTACCTTCTCATGTATATCCTTGATGTGTTCTGTGAAATCTTCAGCTTCAGCACTTATTTTCTTCTCTTGGTCCATCTTCCTCCAGTGCGTTGGAACACCTCATACCGCGATCTGGAATGGTGATCTACAAAGTTAGCCACATTGTGAATTGTGTTGTAAGAAAGTGCACTTTTGGGGGTAAGATCAAGTCCCATCCCTTGGTTTTATCTCCTACCAAACATCTCAGTAGGTTACCCAGACTCATGTTAACAACCTCTATCAACCCATCTGTTTGTGGATGGTGTGCAGAACTGAACTTCAGCTCTGTCTTCAGCTTCTTCCCACACAAGGTCCTCCAAAAGTAACCCACAAACTTGGTATCACGATCTGAAACGATACTCTTTGGCAAACCATGTAGCCTCACCACCTATTTGAAGAACAAGTCAGCAATGTGGACTGCATCATGGGTCTTCTGACATCGAATGAAATGTGCCATCTTGAAAAACGTATCAACCACCACAAATGCGGAGTCATTTCCCTCTTTGCGTCCTTGGAAAACCAAGAACAAAGTCCATACTTATATCCTCCACGGCCTCTTTGAGTACGGTGGGGCTGATACAAGCATGTATTACGACTCCTCCTTTAACCATCGACATACCCTACAACTTTGTACAAACTTCTTCACATCCTGGCTGACCCAACTAAGGCCGATAATAATGCTCGATAGTAGCAATGGTCTTATCCCGACCAAAATGTCCTGCCATTCCTCCACTATGCTTCTCCTTTATCAAGTTCTCCCTCATGGAACTCCTTGGGATACACAATTGACTTCCCTTAAATAACATGCCATCCTGGATTATGAAATCTAGCCACCTTGTCATGTCCATTGTAACAGGTTCCTTGCATGCTTTCCAAGCTTCTGCAAAATCTGGATCTTCTGCATACAGTGTCTTGAGTTCATTGAACCCAACCACTTCAATCTGTATCTTTGTCATCAATGTATGCCTCCTACTTAAGGCATCTGCAACCCTATTTGACTCCCCACTCCTATATTTCAAAACAAAGGTATAACTCTGCAAAAACTCTACCCATTTCATATGCCTCTGATTTAATTTTCCCTGACTATTTAGATGCTGAGGTGGTGGACATGCGGGGCAATTCCTTGACCCAAAAATAATGTCTCCCACTTCTTTAGTGCTTGAACTATTCGCATCAAACTCGATCCTTATCTGATGATGCTTTCTCTTGGCATCATTTAACTTTTCCTTTGAAATGGGCAATGGGCTTACCTTCTTGGCTCAATCTTTGCTCCAATGGCACAACCACTGGCATCACAATCTACCTAAAACACCTTGTTGAAATCTGGGAGGGCTAGAACAGGTTGCTCTGTCACCTTCTGCTTCAACAGTTCAAAACTTTTTGCTGCTCCAGTGCTCCACTTGAATTCTTTTCTATCCCCTCTCATCGTTTTAGTCAGGGGTCCACAAATACTACTAAAATTTCTAATGAACTTTCTATAAAAACTAGCCAAACCATGGAAATATCTCACCTCGATAGCAGTTCTTGGGGTAGGCAATTCCATAATAGCCTTCACCTTCTCTGGGTCCATCTTGAGACCTTCTCCTGAGACAACAAACCCCAAGTACACTAACTCCCTCTTCACAAAAATGCACTTCTTCAGATTAATCAACAGTTTCTCTTCTCTTAACTTTTCAAAGGCTCTCTGAATATGCATCAGATGCTCATCCAACGTCTTACTGAAAATAAAAATATCATCTAAATACACAATAACAAAACTTCCCAAAAATTCTTTTAGTACCTCGTTCATGAGCTGCATGAATGTGCTTGGTGCATTGGTTAGCCCAAAGGCATGACTAACTACTCGTACAGGCCCTCTTTGGTCTTGAAGGCGGTCTTCCATTCATCTCCCTCTTGAATCGGATCTGAAGTGATATCCTCTTGGTCAATCTTTGTGAAGTGAGCTCCACTCCAACCAGTCCATCGGGTCCTTCCATCCTTGGCAGAAATCACGTACTTGTTGTTATCTTGTTTATGGCTTTCGGGAATCTGTACACATCCTCCTCCCCATCCTTCTTTGGTTACTAGTACTATAGATGCTACATTGCATGGACTCGGACTTTCTCCGGTATCGGCCTCCTCCTTAACTCTTGCGCTTATGCGATTTCAGCTCCTCATTTTCTGTGGGGTCATTTCTATGGAGCTGCCTTATTTGGCAAACTAGCTCCGGAATTAAGTCAATCGATGACTAATCTGCTGTGGTGGTAAACCCTGGGTACATTATCATAAATATCCTAGGCACCATCCAACATCCCGGAAACTTCTTAGGGATTCTCACTATCCTTATGCCTCTCTCACAGGAATCAATGCATAACACACACGCGCATGCTTCATGCCTTCTAAAATTTTTCTTGCATCTACATAACAAATTCTAGCACTACTGCATACCTTTTCTTCGGTCTCCTTTAGGGGTTTCAACTTGTGACGAACCCCATCCTTTGTCAAAGAATAAGTGTTTTCATGGTAGTCATCTTCCAAAGCTCACCTATCCCGAGGCCTTACGGCCTCCCCCAACAACATGTAATGGACATCCATAGGGGATGATATCCGCAGAGTACCTCATCATGAGTAGCTCGATCTTGAACTTTACTGAGCCTTTGCTCATTGACCAAAACTTTGTGGTCTTTACGCAACTAAGGCAATCCGATGCGGATGTGGGTGCCTTTCCCTCTTTAAGCTTCAACTTTGTGACCATCTCCTGCGACACCCCAGTTATCGGTGCTCCCACCGTCAATAATGACATCACAACATTTTCCTTCACACTTGCACCTTCTGCAAAACAGATTCTTCCTCTATTCTGGTTCCTTTTCCTCAGTCACTAGGGCTCTTCTAATCACTAGGGTTTCTCCCCTTTCAGCATCATCTGAATGTTCAGATTGGGCCTCCTCATCTGCATGCACAACCCTTCCACGACCTTCTGGCCTTTTGTCTGCCCTTCCTTGGTGTTGTGGACATTCATAGGCTCGATGCCTTCTTCACCACACTAGAAACATGTTCCTTTGAAACCACCTCTTCTAGATCCTTGTCCATATCTCCCTTGTCCTCTACCTCTTTGATCACCCACATTTTTGATCCGCAGTAGAAGTTAATCATTCAACTGGCCCATTTGGTACCCACATCTTCCTTTTCTTTTCATTATCATTTTGACTTCACGAAGGTCTTCCATTTACTTATACACTTTGACCTCCCTCATCCTTTTTGCTTGCCATCAAATCTTTGTTGACTTCTCTTCCACCTTTAGAGCAAAGGCGATACACATCCTCAATGGTGGTCATTCGACTAGGCTTAACTCCTCTTGAATGCTTGGTCCTTAACCCATTAAGATATTGGGCTACCTCATATTGGCCTCTGTGTAGTAGGTTGATGATTATCTTGTGAAAATATTTAGTATATTCTTTTACAGATCTGCTTCCTTACTTCAACCCTTGCAATTTCTTCAACAAATCTAACTCGTAGTCCACTGGTATGAACTGCTTCTTCAGTTTCTCTACCATGCGATCCCATCTGGTGATCTTGACTTTTCCTCTTCGATTTCTTTCCAACTGGACCTCTTTCCACCAAATACTGGCATGGCCCTTCAGCTTCATTTTTGCAAACTTAACTTGATCTCGGTCCTCTATTTCCTCATACTCAAAATATTCTTCTAGCTCATTGGTCCAATCGATCAACTCTTCCGGGTTCAGACTTCCAGAATAACTGGGGACTTCTGCTCTGGGTCTTTTCCCGATCTTTGAGATGGCCTTTATTAGCCGCATTTGGTCTTGATCAATTGCTCCTTCTTCGTCTTCTACATCTAAACCTTCTTCCTCTCCTTCATCCTCACTTTCCTCCCTTAGGTTTAACCCTCTTCTCAACTGCTCTTGTAACGTATCAACCTGTCTCTGGAGGGCTGCCAGTGCATCTCTTCCACCAGCATCTCTGCCGCCTCGACCACCTCTGGCACCACCATGCCTACTAGGCATCACTCTTGGAGGCATCTTTCTTGACCTCGACCCACAACCACGGTCCTAATGCGAACTGCCTCACGATCGGCGATCTGTCCACACACTCAAGAAAAACCCGCTCTAATACCACTTGATGAGGGCGCAACCCAAAACACAGAAAATAACCCACAAATAAGAGACTAATTTTATTATTCAAAGAATGGAGCTTCTTACATGCAGAAGATCTCAAATTCCCAAGTTCTACAATATATGCAAGTTACAGAAAGCTACAGAATAACCATTTCGCAATATGCGAGCTTGTCCCCAAAAAGTTACCCAAAAATTAGAGAACCCACCCATAAATAGAGCTCCTCATTAGTTTGGAGCCAAAACAACATTCAAATTGAGTATAGGCGGTTTGGCGCCGAAAATTACAACATGAAGTTCAAATTTCAAAAGAGCATTTGCAATGGTAACTGCTAGAAAGTGCGCCAACTTCGCGGGGCCATAACTTTTGATCAAGGACTCCGATTCGTGAACCGTTCAAACCATTGGAAAGGTCTCGAAGTCAAGAACGCGCTCAAAATTTGCTATGCCAATTTCGGCAAATTTTGGGGCTGATTCGGAAGCTCTAAGTGCCTCAAATCCCACTTGGAAGGTTTTTAGGTGCAAATCTGGGAAACTAAAACTGGAATAACTTTCCACCCAGGAATCGAAAATAAAAACCGTAAATTGGGAATTTCATTATGACGAAAAGGGTATCCAAAAATGTAAAAACATCTAAAATCTGGAAAACATGAAATTTAACTATTTTTGGGTGATGCAAGATTGCCCTTACACCACTGGATGCTCCTGCATCATTTCTCGATGCAGAAATCTTCACAACAACAATTGAGAAATCATGGACATTGTACTTTGATGGATCTTACATGCAACATGGCTTGGGGGTAGGGATTCTTTTTGTCACACCTGAAGGACATACCATTCCAAAATCATATCAATTGATGTTTCCCTACACAAATAACATTGTTGAATATGAGGCATTGCTCATAGGAATGAAGATAGCATTGGACTGGCGGATTATAGAGCTGCAATTCTATGGTGATTCACAACTTGTCATTAATCAAATCAATGATGATTATCAGACTAAATATGATAAGCTACTACCTTACAAGAACATGGTGGACAATTTTAAAAATTATTTTGTGATAATCATGTTTTCACAAATCCCAAGGATTGATAATAAAGCTGCAGATGCAATGGCTACAATTGCTTCCTTGTTACAATTGTCAGAAAATAAAAATAGTACGAATTCTTGGTGGAACAATTGTTTTCTCCCACCTATGATAATCCTGAGACCCAAGTCATATGCCATTTAACCAGTTCTGATTCACCTTTATATGGCAAGACTTATACCTACCTGAAAAATAACATCTTACCTCCAGACATATCTCAAAATCAAAAAAGGAATTTCATACGCCAATCATCCCGTTATACTTTGATCACCGATATCCTTTACGAATGTGGTCTTGATGGTACGCTCCTTCGATGTCTTGAACGTGATGAATCTGAACAAGCCTTAGAAGAGGCTCATGGTGGTATTTTTGGAACTCATTCAAGTGGTTCAACCTTAGCCAAGAAACTTGTTAGAATGGGATATTATTGGCCTACCATGGAGAGAGAATATTTAACTTTTTTCAAGAGGTGTTCTAAATGTCAGATTCATGGGAACCTTATTCATGCACCTGCATAGGAACTATAGCCTTTTACTCTAACATGGACTTTTTCTCAATTGGCAAAATTCATCCTTCATCATCAAATGGGCATAAATTCATCATCACAGCCACAAAGTATTTTACAAAATGGATCGAAGTTGTTCCTTTGACAACCGTGACCGATAAACAAATCTCTTCATTTATCTTGAATTACATCATCTGCCGATATGGAATTCCTAATTCTATCATCACAGATAATGAGAGGCCTTTCAAGAATTAGGATGTTGATGAACTTTGTGAAAGATTTCACATCCAACACAGGTTCTCTACACCTTACTATCCACAAGGAAATGGTCAAGCAGAAGCTTCAAACAAAACAATCTTGAAGATCTTGAAGAAGACGATAAATGATGTCAGTCGTGATTGGCATGTCCAGTTAAATCCAGCTTTGTGGGCATACAGACCAGCATTCGCACACCAATAGGAGCTACCTCATATGCTTTGGTATATGGAGTAGAAACAATCTTACCATTAGAGGTTGAAATACCTTCGCTTAGGGTCTCATTGAAAGGATTGATAAATGATGAAGACTACCGACTATCTCGTCTGCAAGAGCTAGAACTGTTAGATGGACGTCAACATGCAGCTGATCATTTGAAGGGTTATCAACAAGTTATGTCCCGTAGCTACAATCACAGAGTTAAACCATGAAAATTTCAAGTAGGTGACTTATTCTTGAAAGAAAATCCACGCAATCAGCAAGACAAAGAAAAGAAAGGAAAATTTGAACCAAATTGGCTTGGTCCATTTGTCATCATTGCAGCATATGGTTCTAGAGCATATCAGTTATCTACATCAAAAGGGGACCTGTTTGAAGAACTGATCAATAGCATTCACTTGAAGAAGTCCTATGTCTAAATCATAAAAATAAAAAAAAAATCCTAAAAAAATACATAAAAATCAGAAAAAGACTTGAAAAAATACAAAAAAAAAAAAAAAGTCTTGAAAAAATACATAAAAATCAGAAAAAGTCTTGAAAAAGTGCAATAAAAACAAGTGGTGAAAACCTGGCAAACAGGCGCTACTTGTTATCAAAGTGGGCTCCTCTATCTATTAGCTTATGTCTTCCATTTTCTTTATGACATCATCTATCCATATCTATCATCTGTGCATATCTATCATATCCATATCATGCAACAGGAATCTTTGTGTTTCATCATGGCTTGATGAAATTTGTACATATCCATCATATTTAGGTTGTGTTTACACTGGGGGCAGAAACATAGACTAAACAAGAGAGGGGCAACGATCTTTTAGAATATCACAAATTGACAAATGACAGTTTGCCAAAACACAACATACATTTATGCATCAAATCAACCACAACATCAAAACAATCACTCAATGCCAATGAAATCAAACAACATGGTCAAAAAAATGTTAATCAAAACACAAACATCAATGTTGATAACTAAGTTGGATGATATTAATTTGAATAATGTTTGGAATACTTTAGGCAGAATTTGAATTGTTGGTTGATTTTCTATCATATCTCTAGAGCAATTCGATGATGTACTAAACTAGAAAAGAAAGGAAGGAGTATGATTTTTTTTTTTTTCTGCTGTTTGTGAGTGAATCATTAGTACTATGCAAATTGGTTGCAAGACATAATCTACTAAGTATCATTGATGACATTTCAGAGATTTCATGGGAAACGAGTTAACTCTTGTCTATTTATGCAAGCGATACTCAGGTCATCTCGGTTCAATTATACCTAGATGCTTTTATTATCTTGCTATATCAAAAATCATGAAAGCAATACTCAGGTCATCACTGGTGCTAACATACCCTTTGATTTTTGTATTAACTTTCAACATTTCAAAGCTCTATGATGATACAAAAAGCACAAATAAGCTCTCAGAATGGCAATATTGTACAAATACCCTACATGGTTAGTGTAGATTACATTCATTCTAGAATCTGCATTTGGCATTTATAGATTTTCCCAAAAAGCTGGAAAAGTATCGAATGTTTCATATCCTTTTGAATAAAATGACTGAGTACATTTTAACATTCACAAAAACATCATCACATACATATTTGCATCATAAAATCATAAAAACAAAGCATATATCATAATCAAAACATTCATATGCATTCATAAATGGTACCATCCATCATTTCACATTCATATTCATTTATCAATAGATTGCAATCATATCATAACATTACACTTTCATTTTCATATCTAAAACACATGCATACATATACATCATGAGCATAACATTGTGAAACCATCACATAAACCATCATGCATATAGAAAATAGATGCATTCATCACATAATAAATCATCGCTGCATTTCATATATCTCAAAAATGAATGTCAAAATGTACAAAGGTGTCAAATAATATACATCATCAAAAATGGGATCATATCAGTGTGTATACAAATGTCTCAATAGAGTATCAATAAGATATCATGCAAAAATCACTATGAAGTGTTGTCCTTTGATGCCTCGATCACATCTCTATCTGCCTGTACAAGCTGTGGAATCAACCTCCATGTCTTTGGTAATTTTTCCCGTAACTTCAAGACGCCCAATCTCTCCTGTTTCATAGGAAGAATCATCAAGTCAAAGCAACATCAATATCAAATCATCACGACAAATCAATCAAATCTGAATATCAACAACCTATTTGTTTTTTGTCATCATGAAAAGCAAATTTATCAAAATCCTGTTTGTTTTTAGCAACCTTAGAAGCAAACTTATCAACAGATATTTGTTTTTCATCATCATGGAAAACAAATTTATCAAAATCCTATTTGTTTTTAACAACTTTAGAAGCAAACTTATCAACAACCTATTTGTTTTTCATCATCATGGAAAGCAAATTTATCAAAATCCTGTTTGTTTTTAACAACTTTAGAAGCAAACTTATCAGACAAATATTTGTTTTTCATCATCATGAAAATCAAATTTATCAAAATCCTATTTTTTTTTAACAATCTTAGAAGCAAACTTATCAACAAACTATTTGTTTTTCATTATCATGGAAAGCAAATTTATCACAATCTTGTTTGTTTTTAACAACCTTAGAAGAAAACTTATCAAACAATTATTTGTTTTTCATTAACTTGAAAGAAAATTTATCAGCTACTATTTGTTTTCCAACAACCTTGGGAAAAACTTTATCACACAAACATCATCAAATCAGGGCATTGCAATATGCAAAAAATCAACACAAAGTCATACGTTGCAATATTACAAGGGCAATTTATCACATTCTATCATTGCAGGGGCAATTTAAATCATCAATTTTTCATCTCATATTTTTCCGCATCAATTTCTTCACATCATACTTTTCGAATGATGAATCGACATCTTAAAAATCACAAAAATTCCAAAAAATAAAAATAAAAATCTAAAAAATTCACAAAAATCAAAATCTTATCGATTCATCGTCCGCGGGGGCATATACCTATCAACATTCGACAATCAGCATCTGGGGAAATTTTCAAAATTCTTTGAAGCAATGCGTAAAACACATCACTTCAAAGATGGGAAAAATGTATACACCTAAAAGTGGTCACATCACAAAAGTCTGGTAATTAATTAAATATTTTTAATATTTAATTAAATCTTTAAATTCAATCAGTGCATAAATAAATCTAAATAATTTATTTATATTGTTCATTCTTTCATTTCGATTAAATAAATAAGTTTATTTAATCACTTTTCTTATCCATTTCTTAATTAATTAAATAAATATTACGATTTATTTATATTAATTATCATATAATCTTGGCTTGAATATTTTATTCAAATAAAGATTAAATATTCTTCTATTTTAAAAATCTTCTAAATTCCATCGCAATTAAATATTCTAAATATTTAATTAATTCCTCTAAAGTCACATCACAATTAAATATTCTAAATATTTAATTAAATTCTTCTAAAGTCTATTCACAATTAAATATCTCAAATATTTAATTAAGTCTTCTATAGTCCTAAAATCAAATATCAAACTCACACAAAATTAAATAAATTTATTTATTTAATTAATTTGGATTATCTTCAACAACCGTGAAACAAACTTCAAAATAGAAAATTAATTTCTCTTGGCAAAGTTGTTCCCGTGGGTTGAAGACAAACCTCCATTCTTCTCTCCAACCTCCCAACATCTTCCATCTTCCTCTCAACCTCTCCATCTCTCACCATTCAAATTTACCAGACAATCTCACAGCCATTGATCTTTGCCAGCCAGGCTCTTGCCTGTGAAAATCTATAAAAAGGACTGCTAGGTCTTTGAAAATAGCGAAGCTTTTGTACGGGAAACTTATAGCCAATTTGCAATAGCACAGTCTTTTAGCATCAATAGAATTCTAGATTTTAGCATAGCATAGCTTAGCATTTTAGCATTCCATATCATGGCCTATCATCCTCATATCATAGTTTCAATTGCATCCATAATCCACAGCCCCTGTGCATATCTGTATACCAACATTTCACTCCACCAGCATATAGGATAGAGAAGTACTCTCCCTTTGCATACTCGTTCTGCAGGTTACCATTTTGAGAAGCTTTTCTTACACAATTTGAGAGCAGCAGCTTCAAGAGAATTATTGGAGATAGAGGACAATGGAATGATTCTGAAGAAGCTTTGTTTGAATTCCTTTAATTTCATTTTATTCATTTTTTCTTTAGTTTAATGTTTCATTGGTGTGTTTTTATTATCTTATTTTGATACTAACATTTCCCACACATACCTCCTATTACCACCATGGGGTGATTTGAATGGAACAAAAGGTTGGTTGGGTGGAGATTGGGATATTTCGCACTCTCCCTTAAAGGTAGGTGTGAAACTCCAATGACTACTAGAATTTGTGTCTGAAAATGAATTGTTTGTGAATGATTCTTTGGACCATGAGGGTGAGATTTTGGGAATGTTATGGAAAGGAGGTGTAGAATCTAATGACCTCCCATTATCACAAAAGAGTTTTGTTGTAGGTGAAGAGTTAGGACCAACTTGTATAGGTTCAAGTTTTGATTTTGGAATGGAAGGATTAGGGGAGTTGGAAGTGTTGTGATCAGTTGACACATAGCTTTGCTCATCTGCATCAACCGTGTATATCTTGTTATTGTATTCAAAATTCAAGACACAATGAAGGGTAGATGGGACTCCTTTCAGAGAATGAATCCATGGTCTACCTAGGATAATATTGTATGGAAGGGGTTCTTGCATGATATGAATAGAGGTAGGCAACACTACAGGTCAAACCTCAATAGGCAATGTGATCATCCCAAGTGGTTTCCTATGAACATTGTCAAAGCCACTAATATGAACATCATTAAGTTGAATGAGCTTTGTGTTCATGCCAATTTTGTGTAGGAGATCCATGCTACAAACATTAATCTTTGATCCATTATCGATGAGATTATTCCTAACTATAGTTTCATTAATGATCACCTTTATAATCAAGGGATCATTCTTGTTTTGAATCTCAAGTGAGGCTAATTCATGTTTAGGGAATGTGATTTCTGACTGGGTGGCTTACAATGGATGAGGGGAGGATGTTACATGATTTAGTTTTATGTAAGATTGGATCTCTTCCTTTTGTATTTCCAACATTTCATGGAAGAGAAGTTTGGTTGTTGGTAAAAGTTGAATGAGCTCCCATATAGATATATTAACAGAAGTATTTTTAAGATCTTCAACACTAGATGCTTTGTGAGGAAAAGGTAATGATGTAGGAGTGTTGTGTGGTCCTCTAGATGTTTTAGTCACTAAGTTATCACTTAGTGGCTGCAAAACATTGTTATGAGTAGATTGCATGATGGATTTCAAGATAGCTCAGAATTTTTTATGTTTATCACTAATGAAAGGTGACTTAGGAATCTCACTAATTAAAGGAGATCCCACTTGTGTCATCATAACCTCAAAAATTTTTCCTTGTTTGGCATGATATGTTGGTGAAGGGGATTCTAATGCTACTTTATTATCATCTCCTAAGGAAAGGTTAGTGGTTGAAGGATGTGTTCCCATGGTCATATTGTTTTTCATGATGATATTCTGCCTAGGAGAAGAGTTGTTAGAAGAACTACAAGAAAAATGTTGTTGACATTCAAATTTTGGTTCTTCTAAAAGAACTTCATTGCTAGTAGGGGAATGATCAATGGGTGAATGATTTTACTCCATAAGGGTTTCCCTAGGAGAAGGAGGAAATATAAAATATTCATAACTTTCCTCAAACAAAGAATCTACTTCATAACTATGAGAGACACTAGGAGAAGGGAAAATGTTATTATCATGATTATTTATGTTTAAGTTGTCTTGTTGATCAATGTCTTGTCCACTAAGAGAACTGTAAAAGGAGAGAAACAACTTAAATTCTCAACACTCTCATTGTTTGGTTCTTCTATCACCAAAAGATCTTCTTTTCCAATAGGAGAGATATTAGGAGAAGAACAAATATGATCGTGAGGAATGGCCAAATTTGTATGCTCTTTCACTAAAACACTCTCATAGGGAGAGGATAGGAAGTGTTTCTTAACATGTTTACATATGTAAGGGTCTAGAATTATTTGAATAAGAATGAAAAGCACATGTAACCATCTAATGCAATGTTTTAGCAATAGGAACAATGTATATGCAAAGGTACAAAACATCCTTATCCAATATATGCAATATTTGAAGAATGCAAACAATGTATAGGAAAGAATGAAAAACACTTTTAACAAACTTATGCAAAGTTTTAGGAATAGAAATATTGCATATGAAAAAGTGAAAAGTACTTTTATCAATGTTATGCAAAATTGCAGAAATGGAAAAATTTTCAGATCTAATGATGCTTGGAATTGAAGTGATTGGAAAGATGGCTATCTTAAATTGATTTTTTTGAGATAAATGCATAAAGAAGCCTTCCATACTTATACTGTATGATACTAGAAGGCTTGGGAAGTATATAAATGAGATTCCAGATGTTGTTTTAGTTAGTGAAAAATTTGTACAGGGACTGATTCGCCACAGATGACGAATGAGTCCTAGTAGGGGTGTTTTGCAAAATTTTTAGAAATGAGGAATGTTTTGTGATGTGTGTGAGGTTGTAAGATGGAAACCTAAGATGGAGATGAGGAATGTCAGAGATTTTTAAGAAAATTGTATGCAAAAATGCAAGCTAAATGCATTTTTTTCTAATGCAAAAATTTGAAACTAAACAATGCATGAAATGAGCTATTGTGAGTGAGACCTAGTGAAATGCATGATATAGAAATGTAACTGACTAATATATACAAGTTAAGGCACCAAACAGAAGCCTAAAAACAAATTTTTGAGTCCTGGAAAATGTTGTTTCAGGGGTCAGAAGGGGCTGATTCGCCTAGGGTGGGATTTTGATGTGTTTTGAGTGTTATGATGCAATCCTAAATGGAAAATGGAAAATTTTAGAAAATTTAAGTGAATTTAGATGCCAAAAATGCAACCTAAATAAAATTCTTATGAATGCAAAATTTAACACATAGCATGCAAATGAATCATGCAAATCCCAATGCAAGCTAGATCTATGATGATGAAGGACTCAAAATCAAAAAATAATATGTTCAAAATGTCAGGTTCACCAAAATGTGACAGATTTTTGGCACCCACTTGTTTTCTAGCTCTCCTAGGGTTTTTCACCTAGAAGGAGAAAGATGGGCCAAATATACTCATGTTACATTCAAAGTCAATGCAATATGGATAGAATAAGGATGCAATATGCCTAGATATAATGCTTGAATGCAATAAACTAACAATATTGATTGATTAATGAATAGAAACTAAAGGAAAACAACTCATTTGAAAACACATTATGTAATACAACAATGAACTATAAACAAATGCAAAGCTAAATAGAAATGGATGAAACTTGAAGTGTGCACCTGGAACCTTGAAGGAGATTGTAAATTGCTTTTGAAACACTGATGATGCTAATTTTTAGGACTGGAGGGACTCATTCACCATTCTGGGTGAATCAGTCCCAATTCTATAAAACTAAACTGAAGCCCGTTTCAGATAAAAGGGTATCCAAAAATGCAGAAAACCAAAAAATGACCCTAGAGTGGGACTCATTTGAAACCCATGGAAAATCAGTCCACTTTTGAATTTTTGAATATTCAAAGGTGGATTCTAAAGCTTTTGGTCTGCACTTTGGCTTCCTACAGGTGTCTGCTTCTAAAACTGTCGTATTCGGGCCTAAAATTGACTTTTTGTTAGTATTTTGACTCGAATGATGAAGAGATGACTTGAATGACTTTGAAATATAATCTTCAATTATTCTTAAGCCTCCAAGGGTCCTAAATCTACAAACGCACAAGAAGAGAAGAAGAAATGTTGAATGTTAGGGCATGGGGGTTTGCCTGGTCAAACCCTGTTTAGGTAATTAAACCAAAATGATGAAATAATGGAATGAAGCATGCAAAATGGAATATATTACCTTTCCATGATGGTAGATCTTGAAATTCTACAACAAAACATGTAGAATCTTCCCTTGAATGTCCTAAGAAGCAATCTTAATGAAGAAACCCTAGCTTGCTTGACTTGGATGAGAAGATAGATGATAAATAAATGATAAGAGATGTGTGAATGAGAAATGAGATGTAAAATGAGGATAAAAATACTTATTTATAGATAATTGTGCCTTACTACCTGATTATACCTCATCACAGGCTGACATATAGAAAAATTGAACTTAAAACCTAATTTTTCCTGCTCAAACCCTGAAATTGACTCAAAAAGAGACTCATTCGCCACTAATAGTGAATGGGTCCCATAGAGGTAATTTTTGCTAGCTGGAATACTGAGAAATAAGAAAATTAGGCTTATATGATGACTATGTCAGTTATTTGATCAAATTATGCCTCAAGATGCATAATATGGGTTAAGAGAGGACTATTAATGATTATGTAAATGTTAAATAGGGCTTGGGACACATAAATCAATGTGAAAGTGTGACTAATACAATTTACAACACTAAAATGAGATCCACATAGCCTAGGAGTGCACAAGAACCAATGTGAATGTGCAAGACATATTACAACACTAGTTTATCATTAAATTTACATTAAGAACCTTCTAGATTGATATAACAATGTCATTGAGCATATTTTATAATGTTTAATTAGAGGAAAATAGGTTAATTAAGTATAGAAAAGTGTGAAATTCCTTTACAAGACTTTACAATACCTTTACAAGATGTCATGAAAAGCATATTATTTGATTTGTAAGGGTCCAAGACCTAGTTTGTATGCATAAAATGCTTCACAAAACTTGAATCAAGGCCTCATTAAGTCCAGTTTATCATGAATTAATACATATCAAGCAAAGGGTCCTTTTTTCTAAGACACAATACCATCTTGTCCCAAGAAACTATCCTTGACTTTCCTTGCTTTCTCCTTTCTGCTTGCTCATAGTCCCACCATAGAAGAGCATGACCATTGAGTTTTGTCTTTGCTACCTTTGCCTTTTGTTCATCTAAAATGTCTTGACTTTCAAAATGGTTGTCCATAGCAGCAATCTAGTCAAGCAACTCTTCCTCATTTAAATTTCCACCATACATAGGAAGATCAAACTTTACCTTCATTGAATCACCTTTGACTTCTTTGAGAAACTTTTCCATCCTCTAATCTTTAGGGTCTAACTCCTCATCCACATCCTCATACTCTTCATCTTCCTCCTCTTTTTCACTTTCATCATTTCCATCTCTTCTTTTCTTTGTCTCCAAGGTAGAAATCCTTTCTAGTGCAGCATTGTGTGACTCAAAAATCTTATCATGCTTCTCTTCAGGTCCTACAACTCTCTATCAACACCAATACCCTTTGTGGGAATCTTTACAAGTTTATCTCTTCACCTTCCAACCTGCAAAATTCAATCAATCACCTGCAAAAGACCTAATGGATGAGCTCTGATACCACCTAATAGAAACCTAGGTGGTGGAAACCCCAATCCAACTCAAATTGTTTAGACTCAAACAAAGAAACCTGCCCTTGAACACAAAACACTCAACTTTCCCTAAACACCCAAATAGAGGCTTGTAGCCCTCAAAAACCAACTTTTGGAGATATCTTATAGAAAAGGCCATACAGAGGCCTATCAAACATCAATAAAGACTCACCACACAACCTAACACAACATACCCAAAGGTTTCAAATGGTTTCCTTGCAACAATCTAGAGATCCAATAGGCTTCCCTGCCTTTTAGGACATCAGTTAGCCCTATTTTTCAAAGGAAGTATCTTTTAATCACTTTATTTTCACCCAAACCCATTTGATAGTCACTAAGTGTGATAAAAAACCAAAAATTCTACCAAAAATTATTAGTTCCAAGTCTTCTAGGACATTAATCCACCAAACCCTCTATTTTCATGCAAATAACCTAGGGTTTATTGAAAAATCAAAACTCCCGGGCTTCTCAAACTCAACCAACACATCCAATAGGACATAAATACTTTACACAAGGTTAAACAACCCTTACATATATTTTTCCTTCAACAATTCATCAAAACCCTTCACTAACTCACCATTTTTATATGGAAAAATGTACTATTTAGCTCTAGGGCATCACCCCAACTCAAACAACTTGACTCCTCTACCTACAACTCCATGTGGACACCTAAATTATAATTTTTTGGACTCATTCCATGAGTTATAGTAGGTACAGTGAGTGGAATGGGTCAATTCAACATTTTAAATGACCTTCAACCCTTAAAACTATGTTAACAAGGTTGCTATAGAAAACTGATGAAATCTTCCTCTAAATTCAAAGTTAAACTCTCAAAACCAAATCAAATGAAATATATTTCATGTCCCTAAAAAACAAAAAATTATTCAAAGCGTTTACAATCTGTACGGGTTTGTACAGTCCCAAAAAAGTTCAAAAATACAATAAAATTACATAATTAAATGTTGTTATTTCAATGGGAATCACAATACAATCTTCATCAATCAGCCTTCAAGCCTTTTGAAGTCCTTTCATACATATTCCAATCAAAACTACCCATTCCAATGCTTATAACTACTTTTCAAACTCTATGACCTTTCACATTCCTTAAAAAGTTGCATTTTTTGGAACTTTTGACCTACTTGACACCACAGACTCAAAATTTCCCAAATACATAGTAAATGGTCTTAATAGACCTTATTTAGTGCAAATATACCTTATCTAATTCCTTAACACCTTAATTCCTATACTTCACAAATTGACCTCCATTTGTATTCTTCTTTGTGCTTGCGTGCACCTGCACCACTGTTGACAACAATCTTTACTTCAAAGTGCAAGGTTAAAAAATGTTAATAGTGGTAGTATATGCTGATGATATCATATTTGGTGGAAATGAAGGCATGTGTAAGAGATTTGCAGAAGAAATGAAAAAAGAATTTGAAATTTCCATAATTGGTGAGTTGAATTTATTCCTCGGTCTTCAAGTGAATCAAACTGATAAAAGGATATTCATTTCACAATCTAAGTATGTAAAAGAGTTGTTAAAGAAGTTTGGAATGGATGATTCCAAATTGGTTAGTACTCTTATGGTAACTGGATGTAAGCTAAGTAAAGGTGATGAATCTACTAAAACTGATCAATGAAAATACAGATGTATGATTGGTGGGTTGTTGTATCTTACTGCTACCAGACTGGATATTATGCATGTAGTATGTTTAGTTGCCAGATTTCAAGTAGATCCTAAAGAGGCACATGTTACAACTATAAAGAGGATATTTAGATATCCTAACGGTACACTAGATTATGGCTTATGGTATCCTAAGGGTGTTGATTTCACCTTAAGCACTTATACTGATGCAGATTGGACTGGTTGTGTGGATGACCAGATGAGTATGAGTGGAGGTGCTTTCTTTCTTGGCAGAAGATTGGTTTCATGGTTGAGTAAGAAACAAGAGTTGGTTTCTTTATCCACTATAGAGGTAGAATATATTGTTGCATCATCCTGTTGCACATAGGTTTTTTGGATGAAGCAAACTCTGAAAGAAAGAATTTGGTTATGCATTCAAGAACAAAACACATATCTATTAGATATCATTTCCTGAGAGAAAAAGTGTTGGAGAATGAAGTCAGGTTGGATTATGTGACAACAAAGGAAAAAATTGCAGATATATTTACTAAGGCTCTTCTAAAGGATACTTTTGAGTATCATAGGGAGAGGTTGGGGGTCATTGGCCCTCTAAACTAGGTGCACATGAAGGTACATTATTCTAGTGAATTCACAATTTCTTCATTTATCTAGATTGATGAATGAGTCTACTCTGCAGGGGGAGTAGGAAAGGTTTTCATTGTTGTAGTATGACTTGAATGGGTGCACTCCTAAGGGGGAGTGATCAAAGTTTTTGATCTTTTCCATTGATGTAAAAGGGGGAGAGAAAGTCATGTGAAAAATAGTAGCAGAGGAAGATAATTTGTTCTCCTGAAATATTTTGTAGGATGTTGTCTTTGATGGTTTTTCACATCATGTGTCACCATCAATGACAAAGGGGGAGATTCTTGCAAGTATGAGCAATTTTTGTGGTGTTGTCATTAATTTTTTCATTTATAACAAAATTTAGTATGTTGTAGATTGTGCATGTATAGTTGAGATGCTATTGAGATGTTATGAGTACATGGAGCTATCTTTATGATGTTGCAAATGTGTTGAATTGATGAGTTTCCAAGTGCTTTTAAGAAAATTAATAAAGAGAGAAGTCAGAGTCATGAATGTGTTTAGAATGTGCTTTGGTATGTGCTCCTCATTTCTTCTGTGTTGATCCTATGCTTCTATGGATCTGAAGGTTTTCTAATGGTGATCTATCAATGATATCTCCTAATTTGTAGCTTTTGATTTGATGGGATGTGAAAGTTGTGTTCATCAGTGTGTGAATTGTTCTGGCAGAGTTAGCTTTCTGTGACTGGGAGAAATATTTTTCCCTGCAGTCCTCCATTGTTCTATTTCAGATCTTGTGTATTTGGAATGTGTCTTATAATGGTTTTCTCTTGGTTCTGGCAAAGATGTGTGTGGTTTGGTGATCCAGAAGTCAAGTTTCATAATTTTTGTATGTGTTTGCACAATCCAGATGGATTGATGAAAGGAGTTTGGTGTTCAAAAATTGTTGCACTTGCTGCAAATCAATTTGAAGGAACCTGAGATGTGTTCTAGTGCATAATGAAGCATTTTTCATCATCTGCATGCTATCTTCTTATTGGGAAGTGTGTACATCAATGTTCATTTTTTTTTTCATTAGGTTTGTTCGACCTAGTGTTTACACTTCATATAAAGAATTAAAATTTCATTAAGGAAGAGTGTTTTTGATCTAAGACATTATCTTTTGGTCTTGAATAAATGTTTTATTAGTCCACTCTCATTCCTTTCCACTATAGGAATGTTGAGTTGTTGACCTAATTTGAACTTATGAAATGAAGTGTATGCGACTGACCTTGGAGAAAGTTTCTAAGGTTGAAGATGGTATAAATGCAAGTCGAATTGGGAAGAACTGGATGGTGATGAAAAGTGAAAAAGTAAGCCACAAATCAAAAGACAAAAAGTGTGTGAAAGTGAGTTGAGGCAGCAATACTTCATTGTGTTAAATTCCTAAAGGTAGTGAGTTGAAGATTTCTGCTATCTTTTGATCAAGGTTGTGGATGTGTGTTAATTAATGTGGTGGATCTTTTGTTTTCTTTTGCATAAGTAGGTAGTGAGCCTCCCTGGTGGAAAGTGAGTCATTTTTGTAGGTAGTGAGCCTTTGTATCTAGAAAATGAGTCCTCTTCTGGGAAGTGAGCCTTTGTAATCAATTTTTCTATCTCTTTATATTGTGAGTTAGTCCTCACTGTGGTTTTTCCCTTATTATTTTTTCCATGTAAAAATCTAGTGTTCATTGTGTTGATTTTACTTTATGTTATCTACATTTCATGTCCACACCTAATAACAGAATAGTGTGGTTGTGAAGTTAATAAGTATTTAAAGTTTTGAATTTGAATTTGGTGACAACTGATTCACCCCCTCTCTCAGTTGGCCTGCGCCTTTTAACAATAAGATGGTGATAAGATTGGTTGGAAGGATGAGGTATGTCAAGAGATACCCAAAAAATATGTTTCAACATTTTTCCCCTATTTCTTCATCAAGATTAAAAGGAGAAGGGTGGATAAATGGACTCAATATGATAGGTATGCATGATGGCTAAAGATGTTAGGTAGGATGGAAATGATATGATAAGAAGTGAATTGATAGGATAGATAGTGTGGATGAGACAAAGTGCCCCCAAGTGTAAGTGACATAAAAGATCAACCTACACATAATGCCTATTTTCCAGGTTTTCATCATGGTACTTATCTAGGGAGCCTGTTTACCAAGTTTTCACCATTGAATGAAGGGATTTCTCTTTACTATTTTTTAAAAATTTTGACTTTTTTTATTATTTTTTTGACTTTTTTTTGATTTTTTTGAATTTTTTGATTTTTTTGAATAGGAGAAGGATAGGAGGGACTCAAGTGTCTAATTCCATGAAAGGTGATAGTCCCACTAGATGGATGTCGTCACATGGACCATGTCAAGTGTGCTCATAGATGTTGGTAAGGAATTACATGAGTGTGAGATGGATTAGGTAGATGGTGGATTATGAAAGGCTTATGCAAGGATGGATGGGGAATAGTGGATTATGATGTGGATTGTGTGAGACTTATGCAAAAGCATGGACCATAGGAAGGTGATTGGGAACAAATGTAGGATACTAGTTGAAGGATGGGGAGATGGAGGTATGTGGGAATGGAATCATGACAAACAATTGCACACACCATGTTAGACAATGAAACTTTTGATGGAAAGGTGGTGTAGGAAGCAATGGAAATGTTTCCTTAGGAGATGGTTGATGCGATGCTTTAGGTACCCACATAGACATAATATTTTTATGAGTTTTATTTTGCTTGTGGGATTTAGGAATTTGATATTTTTGAATGGAATGAGAATGTGGGGTGGAAGTGGATGGTTGGGGTTTTTGAGATGTAGATGACTTGTTTGACTTGCTTTCCTTTTTCTTAGGGACCCAAACCATTTTATTTTTGGCCTTTTCTTTTGGAGGTATGGGCTTATATAGCTTTTAAGATGTACTTGGATTTGAATTTTTATAATTGTATATTAAGGCATTAGGACCTTAAGGATTTTTAACTTTATGTGTAGAGGCATCCAAAATTTTATTTTGGAATCCCTTGGGTTTGGTGAAATGAGTGGAAGCTTTATGTTTAGACAATGTGTGCATTTGTTGGTCATGATTAGGATTTTGAGAAGATTTATGGATAAATGGATAATGGGATTGGAGAATAGGGATATTAGGTGTTGGAAGTAAGGTAGGTAGATTAGATGGAGGGATATTAGGAGTTAGAAGAAATGGTGGAAAATTTTATGGTGGAAGGTGTACGGTCACATGATTTTTTAATTTATAGGATGATGGAGGTGGGATAGCAACATATGTTTTGGGTATATGATAGGGCTTACGGTCGAAAGAGTACTTAGGATGGATGGAGGAAGTACCAACATATATAGTTTTTTTTTCTTGGGGTGAGTATCCAAGGCCAAATGAGCATGGAGGGACTTTGACATGGATGGGATCCAAAATATCTTGTTCATAAAGGCCTAAACCTTTACCCTGGTAGTTCATGTTTTGGAGTATGCAATGGACAATGGGACTAGGTGTGTTTTAGACACTAGACTTGAGTTCATTATTAGATGAAGAAGGTAAAGTGAACAACATGGTCTCTCTAATGTCCCTGCATGACAAGCCCTAATAGGTGCAACCTGGCTAATATGGGAGAAATATGGCTCCTTTCGATCATGTGCCATGGCCCTATAATATAAGGTTTTGTAATATGAGGCCTCTTGCATGGAACGATCATAAATTTTGATTGCTACTGTGGCCTAACCCTACACCTATTGTGCTACCACCTCTAACTATTGTCTTCATCCCTATTCTAAGGCCAACCCAAGATCTACATCTTGTCTCATCTGGTGCTCCTATGCCACCTCTTGTCGTGCCTGATCCATCTCCTAGATTAGGGTCTGGATCTATGCCTGAGCTTACTGCAGTTGTTCTATCAATGCTTGTACATGTGCCTGCAATGCCACTATATGTCCATCCCAAGGATTAGGACTTGGTTGTGGTGGTCGTGGTACCTATTGGTGTGGTTGTGTTGGTGGCCTTTGTCCAATGGGCAACACTAATGGTACGATCTTTCCATCATTCCCATCATGCCCATCATTCCTTGCACCTCCATCCTAACCATCCTATGGTTGATGTCTTAGCTATTGGGGGACTTGAACAATATAGGGTCCTCTAACCCATCCTGTGCCCACTACTAGCACTACTAGTAATGTCAACAAAATCAAAGTGTGGACTCAAAAGTAAGCATTACAGGCCTGCGTAGTTCCTGCATCTGTGGGACCATCAAAGTAGACCCACGACACCATCACAAGCTATTGGAAATCATCAATGGCCTACTAAGGAGGGATCCTCTACCCCCATGCTGACTCTCTGGTCCTCCAGGAAAATATGGCTCTATGTCTGTCATCAGAGGCATCTTGTACCTTTTTGAACTGGGAGCAACCCTATCTGGAAGGTACCACTCTATCATGTGATTCTCTCTCCCCTACATGTATCTAGACTATCGACAGTAGAATATTTGGGAATCATCATCAAGCCATCTAGGAAAGTGGAAGCACGGTCTCCACTGAAATATTGTCATCTCATCAATAATCATCTCCAGTGTGGGATTCCTATAATGCTTGTGTAGTGCAGGGTGTTCATCTCCTTGTACCTATAGGCCACAATATCATCACATTCTATTTGGACGTCTACAATCATGGGCCTCAAGATGGCTATGTAGTCATATGCCCACACATGAAGCAATGTAACACTCACTCTAATGTTGCGAGCCCCGTTGTACACAACCTACTTCATATCATGATACAACAATGCTAGGATGACTGGCCCACAGGCATAGAAGGTCATCTCCTCCATCATGCATGAGAAAATGATCCCTCATCCAATGATGCATCCTCTTTCTCTCTGGTCAGGAATAAGGACTCCCGAGATCACTGCATTGACAAACAATGTTAAATCAGGGGCAATCCCCTCATATCGGTGGAGCTCAATCTGGCCACTGTCAGTCATGTATTGGTCGACACCAAATAGCTAAAAAATTGCATCCCCTTGGCCTAAATATCATATATGATCCTCTCACTGTGTATAGGGATCTGCAAGATCCACCACACATCCTCCAATGTCATTCTAGCCTCGCTGATCGGTAAATGGAATGAGGAGGTCTCACGCCACCATCTCTCTACTAATGTAGTCATCATGGCAAGGTATGTACGCACCTTGGGTATCTAGGAAATGTGACCAAATCTGATTGTGCCAAGAAAGAATAATGCCTCATCTGATAAATATCTCACTCTGCACAAAAATCAACACATGTGCTCCTTCGAATGGAGCACTAGCAAAACCTCTTGCATCCAAAATTCCCACAACGTCAAAATTCCATCAAATTGGTACATTTTCAAATTTTAAAAATCCTCAAGAAGCAAAGGTGGCACAGATTTTACAAAGGAGATGTTCTATCAATTGCAAAAGTGATTCCATAATCAAAGGTGGCACTCTATGACAAAGGCAAGTCAACATTTTGGGGTGGTGCCAAAATTTTTTTGGGCCACATGGCATGATCTCGCAAACACAAGTCAACAACTCCTCAGTGACCCCAGGACCCTCCAACGTTGCGTGAAACTCTAATACAAATTCAAGTCAGCATCCTAAAAGGTGACACCAACCATAACAATTGTGATTCCCTAGGGTATTGCTTTTGATAGACCTAAAATGGACCCTAATAGATGCATCAAAATCACACAAAACAAGAAAAGTTTTGAAATGTGTACTAGGGGTCCTATGTCCTGAGGCCACTAGAACTTGCGAACTTGATCTATCTGATGTTTGGGGAGTACACAAGCCTCTATTCTGTCAGGACCTAAGAGCAAAAAGTCAAGAATTATAAAGGCTAGGTGTGCAAATGATTTGAAAATGACCCTCCTAACCCAATCTATGAAAAAAAATTAGGGTTTTTTGAGTATTTTTTTTAGGGTTTTTGAACACATTTAATCCATTTTTTGCTAAACAAAGCAAGTTTTGACCCATTTTCATCATTAAGAATCTATTTTCGCATCCTGTGGGTTATTTTCCACATCTGAATCCTTGTTGAATCTTTTTCACGAGCTCAACCTAATTTTGTAATTATCACTCGATCTCTCAAGGGGGTAGTGTGATAGCATAATTTCTTCCACTGGGGCAGTATTGGAGCATCCAAAAAATTAGAATTTTTTTGAATTTTGATCATGGAAGTGGTATTCTTTGAACTAACGCAACAGGTACCTTGCTTCAAAGAGGGGAAAAATGTAGACATGTAAAATTTCCTAATTGATACTAGACATATGATTATGATCAAATAACACCATTTCTTCTTAAGTCATCTCAAATTGATCGATTAATTAGATAACCAACATTATTTAATTAAAATCAACAAATTTAGTTATTAATCAAATAATTAAATTTATTGATTTTTTCACCTTTCTTCTAACTAATATTCATAATATTTGATCAAATCAAATCATTTAATTAAATCCCCCTAAATCTTCTTATTTGATCATAATCAATTAAATCAAATCTCGCAATCTCCTAATCCACTCTAATTAATTAATTCTGGATTAATTAATCCTAAATCAACTTTCTAATCATCATTATTGATTTCTCCATCTCTTAACTCCTCAAGAGTTAAATCAACCCATGGTCAACTAACTAGGTTGCACATGAAAATAATTTCAATTAATTATTTAATTCTTCTATTTTCCCTCACCAAGGCATATTCCAAGGAATATTCCTCTCAACAACCTCTCATTCAATTTCCCTCCAAAGGTTTGCAAAAACCTATCACATCCTCTTACAAATGCAACAAATTCTCTTACAACCTTTCAAATCTCCTTACATCCTCTCAAACCTCATTCAATTCCTCTTACACCATTTTCAAATTATCAACCATCAACATTTACTTCTCTTCCATCTCCTTCACTCACACATTTCACAAAATGTGCTCCACTCTCATCCAATAGAATTGTGACACTTACCACATTCTCATTGGCTCTCATTTTATCCTACATTCATCAATTTCCTCCATTCATCAGCCTTGGCTTCTACAAATTGAGGCATCCTTTTCCTAATATGGATCCACATCTTCATGCATTTCCATTATAGTCAATTTGAGTTCATAGCAATCACCATTGCCTTCTTATTTTGAGTTCATGTTCATCACTTAGCATTATTTCAACACTTAGATCATCTTCAAATCATCAAACTTAGCAATTGGGATTGGGAAAGGGCTTCTTTATACATCAAATGAGCACCAATCCCCCTATGGGATTGAGATTTGGTTAATTTACTTGAATACATGCTTTGTTCTTGCTTTATTTCATTTTTTCATCTTGTTCTTCCAATATTTTCATAGGGAACATTAGATTTATGCTTTCTAACATGTTTGACAATGTTTTGTTGACCTCTTGTTATTTTGTGTAGGTTTTATGTTCACAGTATCCTTCTCAAAATTCTTCTCACCTTTATACAATAACATATGCATTAAGAGAGAATACCACCAGAAATGCACCCAATCCTTTCCACCCTTTAAATCAACCAAACCCTTGTGGATGTGTTCTGATAAATATGTGGCATAGTCATTGACTACATTGAAGGTTGGATGTTGCAAATTTGCTACCATATAACTACCCTCTCTTGGTAAGGTGTCAAGTGGAGTGAAACCAATGATCTAGCACAAGGAGTATACAGTCTTCTTAAAGTAACTAAAAAAATATTTAATGGGGAAGGGTTCAAGTTCATCCCTACCAATCTTTATTTGTTTCCTATTCTTCCTAGTCCCAGTACTGGCAATATGCATAGGTAACATCGTTGTTCTAATCAACACCCTAGTATTCTCATATTCCTTTCTGAAAAAATTCATGTCGAGGGGAATCATATCGTTGTTCCACTCATGTAGTTGGAAAATCTCTGCAATTTCTTCTCTAGTTATCTTTACCAATTATTTACCATCAAATTTTCTAATAACTCTAGAGACTGGGTCATATCTTGCAGCAATTTCCTTCAATAGGTTGACATCCATGTATACATTGGGAACTACTAGCTTTCCCATATCCAATCTCCAAGGATTACAAATAGGCGCACCAAGATTTCTATTTCCAAACCAATGTTGAAACAATTGCCATCTAGTGAATGGCACTTCAACATCCTTAATAGAACACTACTTGTCCATCAATCCTTCTTCGATTCTAGGGCCATAAAACATAATTCTTACCTCAACCTTTTTTCTTTGTTGAAAATTGAAGGTGGCTATGTAGCTTAAAACTTGTAATCCTATGAGACTCTAGATTAAATTAAGTATTCTTTGTCACAATTTCTTTGTGGGTGATTAATCTGATTAATTCAATTTTACCAATTGTAGAAGTAGAAAAAAGATTGTAGAAGATTGAGACAAGATAGAAGTGACACAACATATATGTGGAGAAACCATTTCGGGAAAAAATTGCACCACTAGAATCAATAGTGCTTGTATTATTTAACCTTAGAACAAGATTACAATAACACTATATCAATTCTTGATTGAGATGCCTCTTTTTCATTCAACAATTCTTCTTCACAACCTGTAATAAAATTTGATAGAACTCTCTTCAACTTGATGCAATTAATAGACAATAATGAACATTGTAAACTCCAAAGAGTTGACAAAAACAAGACGATAAAGATACTCTCAAATATCTATGCCATCTTTGTGCCAGTAGATTTCTTCCATGAAAAAAAATGTCAAACCAAGTCTCTCATCAATTTGGGCATCCCAAACTGAAGTCCTAACTCAACGTTGATTACAAAGATATCTTTTAAGCTTCTCCTCAAGTTGGTGCCCAAGAATAGGCCCACATAACTCAACCTTGTAAATATCTTCTCATGCAAAAGGTGTTTACTCCAAGATGCCAACTTGGGCATCTAAGGTGGGTCCAAGTCAATCTTTGTTAACTAAAGCATATCTCTCTACCATTCATGCAAACATCATGCATGAGTGATCATCCCCTATTAACTAAAATTATCGACCTATTATCTATCATGCAACTGAAGTCATTAGCCATGCAACTGAAGTCAACTACATGCAACTCAAACTAACTAAATGCAACTGAAGATAACTGAACTGAACTAAACTAAACTAAAATTGAACTAATAGTGCCACTCCACATACATTGTAATTATCAATCCCTATTTTGTAGGAACAAGACATACATTACATAAGAGTTGTCAATTCACCAAATAGTTAACTGAAACAAGGTGTGTCCCACCTCCCATGTGAGTGCCCCATGTGCTCCTATTTTGTAGCAGCTCTTCTTGGGCATCCCCACATGTTCCTATCATTTAGGAATAATTACAAATTTCAATTTACATGTTCATTTCATTCAAATTTAATCTCTTTCTAATCCTAGTGTTGGGGAACACTTTTCAAGGACTTAAGAGATACATGAAATATGTTTAGGATTACAATTAAATAGCATCATATTCCCAACATTCTCCCACTTGAAATTATACATTGCAATTATTCTAAACAAGGAATCATTATTATAAATCAAGTATAGGACTCAAGGCCAATGGCCTTCCTACACCAAGATAACTTATCTGTCAAAACTAGTTTCATAAGATAATCTGTAACATTGATCAAAGTGTCAACTTTATCAATCAATACCTTCCCACTATCAATCATTTCTCATACAAAGTGATACTAAACATCAACATGCTTAGTGTGAGCATGATACATAGGATTTTTGGATAAACAAATAATACTCTAACTATCACATTTAAGTCTAAGTCTCTTGCAATTAAAACCAATACCTTTCCCAAGTCTCTATAACCAAACTACCTCTTTAGAGGCATGTGTAGCAGCCATGTACTCTACTTTTGTGGTGGACAAAGCAACTGTGGGCTACCTCATACTCATCCAACTAACTGTAGCTCCACACAAAGTAAACACATAGCCACTTGTTGACCTCTAACTTTCCATGTCTCCTGCCCAATTTGAATCAACAAAACCCTATATGTCTAATTTTATGTGCATAATATCAGTATCATTAGCACCATGATAAACCAAATAGAAATCAGAAGTACCTCATAAATATCTAAACACCCTCTTAACATAATTCCAATGTTCTTTACTAGGGTTAGACATAAACCTACTTAGAACTCCCACTGCTTGGGCTATATCTAGTCTTGTACAAACGATTGCATAGAACAAACTACCAATTGCACTAGCATATGGAATTTAAGACATTTCCTCCTGATCAAAATCAGATTTAGGACTCATGTCTAAACTTAAATTCATACCAACTATTAAAGGAATATTAATTGGTTTACTATCATGCATGTTAAACCATTTCAAAATAGTATCAACATAGTTGTTTTGACTTAAGCAAACCTTTATATTACCTCTATCTCTATTGATCTCCATACCAAGGATATATTTTCCAGCCCCTAGATCTTTCATCTTAAATGTGCTCAATAGTTGTGCTTTCAATTTTTTGATCATTACCTTGTTGTTACACAAAAACATGTCATCTACATATAATATAATAATTAAAAGTTGATCATCATTACATTTTATGTAAACACAATGATCTTCCTCACTCCTAACATGACCAATTTTTAATACAAAAGCATCAAACTTTTGGTGCCACATTCTTGGTGACTTTCAATCCATATAAATATTTCTTAAACCTTCAAACCAATTCTTTTTTCCTTTTACAACAAAACAATTAGGTTGCTTCATATAAATCTCCTCATCAAGATTCCCATACAAAAAAGTAGTTTTCACATCCATTTTCTCTATCTCTAAATCATAAGTAGAAGCAATAGATAAAAATAATTTAATAGAAGTTAATTTAGCAACAGGAGAGAAGATTTCATTAAAGTTAACTCCCTCTCTCTGTGAGTAGCCCTTGGCTACTAATCTAGCCTTATACCTTTCTAGATTACCATCTGCACCAATTTTCTTTTTAAAGATCCATTTACAACAAATGGCCTTTCTTCCTTTGGAAAAACTCTCAAATCCCATGTGTCACAAGTATCCAAGGATTCCATTTCCTCATGCATAGCTTGTGACCAAGCTTGGTTCTCATCCAAAGACAAAGCTTCCCTGTAAGATCTAGGTTCTCGTCATTAGTACTCATCAAAGAAAATATACAATAGAAATCAGGTGGGCTATACCTATCAATAGGATTTTGTTGTCTTGTGGATCTTCTCAAAGTGGTTTCTTCTTGTTCCTCAATATGCTCATTATGAGCATCTATCTCAGAAGAAGTATGTGAACTCTCCTCATGCAATCCATCCAATTTGTTCTTCAACATGTGCATCTTCTTGCTTCTCAATATTTATCTCAAAATGCACTATTCAAGAAGTATCTTTCTCCTTCGGTTGTTCTTCTCCTAAATAAGCTCTATATTCCCTGAAAATCACATTTCTAGATAAAGTAATTTTGTGGGTTAGAGGATCCCAAATCTTGTAACCTTTTACATTTTTTCCATAACATATGAATATGCATTTATGTGCTTTTGGATCCAACTTAGATTGGCTTTCTTTAGGCACATGAACAAAAGCCTCACAACCAAAGATCCTTAAATGTGCAACACTAGGTTTCCTACCTAACCACATTTCATAAGGGGTTTTTGCTCTCAAGAGACATTGCAAATTTTATTTGGTGTTGTAATTAATGGAAACCCTAGTTGGTGATAGGATCCACATGTCATCATTTGCTCCTACCTACCGACAAATTGAAGACAATCAAGGAAGAACAGAGCATCTGATAGTTTTGTGTTCATCAATTCACTTGTTGATTTTATGTTGTTATTTTGAGTTTTGGATGCCATGGAAGGTTGATATATATATGTCTTGTGTTGTCCAAAATTCTCAGTGCCTCGTACCAAGTTGTGTGCTAGTCTGGAGATCCAGTTGGATATATTTCTATTCATCTATGTTTTGTGGCCGACCTAGTTGATATAATGTGTCATGGATATTCGAGAAGTGTTTGTTCAACTATTTTTTTGTTCGATCATCTTGATTTTTGTGTGAGATAAGTTGTGGCAAACCATTGCAGATGCACATTGAATTTAACTCATGATTTGAGCTGACAGTTGTAAATATTTTCAAGTTCTATTGAAGCTGACTTGTTGTGATTAAATTGCTAGTTGCGGATATATATAATGATCAATTATATCATTTTTATATATATGAATGGTTTGTCGATGTGTGTTGTGAATACCAGAAGGGTGTTTGAGCAATTTTATCCACAGTTTCACTTGCGTATAAATATTTTGTGGTGTGATTTAGAGCAGAGCAGAGGAAAAGTGTAGAATTAGTCAGAAGGATAGAAGATCAACTACTAAGCCTAACTAAAACTGTAATCAAGCATTTTTAGATGCTACTCTCTTAGTTCATTCTTCGGATCTAATCCAAATCT
This sequence comes from Sequoia sempervirens, assembly GCA_007258455.2. Classification (NCBI taxonomy): domain Eukaryota; kingdom Viridiplantae; phylum Streptophyta; class Pinopsida; order Cupressales; family Cupressaceae; genus Sequoia; species Sequoia sempervirens. The sequence continues at coordinate 61,610,319 of VDFB02105785.1, read as the reverse complement.
TTGTAAGGAAGTGTGCTTTTCTATTTTGAGAAGTGAGCTCTAGGTAGTGAGCCTGAATGCAAGTGCATTCCCATATTGTAAACTTCCTTTTGAGTATACTTAGATCATATTGTGGATTGGCCATCCACCATGGTTCTTCCCCTAACAAGGTTTCAACATAAAAATCCTTGTGTTATGGTGTTGTGGTTGTTTACTTTATTTTCATGCATATTACTTTTGGTTGAACGTTTTTAGTGGGTTACAAATTAGAATAATAAAGTTAATTTTTGTAGAACACTGATTCACCCCCCCTCTCAGTGTTGCTTGTTTCCAACAATTGGTATTAGACCTAGTTCCTTAAAAGAAGTCTGATAGCTTAGGGAGATCTTGGAAAGTGTTTTCAATGCATATAGGCAGTCTTCAACAACAACTTTTGGTGGCCCTGGATGATCTTGACCAATCAAAATATGAGAATCGGGAACTGCAGGAAAGTCTTGACAATGCAGAGAAATTCATTCAGTCATTGAAAGACAAAATCAATGAATCAAGGGAGAAAAGAAAAAAATTATGTGATCAAATTAAGAAGAAGAATAGAAGGATGGAATATGAACAACTCAGTCATGCCCTGAAGGAGAAAACAGAGGACTGCAAAAAAATTTCTAGAGAAAATGATGTCCTGAAGCATGAGATGGAGTCTATCATGATGAGAATGACCAAGGAGATTGAAGATAGAAAGAATAATGAAGAAAATATTGCTTAATCCTTGAAAGAAAAATTTGAACAATACAGCTAACTAGACAATGAATTGGAACAATCTAAAAACAATGAGGAAGTGCTTGAAAAATAGCTTGATGATCTTAGAGATGAACTTACTGTTACAAATGAGTACAAGGAGAAATTAAAAGCTAGCTCAACCAAGCTTGATGAACTAATTAAAGGATAGAGGACTGATGGTGACAAGTGAGGTCTAGGATATGAGGTAGGTGAAAGTTCCAGATTTGGACAAAGGAATTCTAGACAAGGAAGATTCAGGCAAGGAATCAAATGAGTGGAGCTAGAAGGAATCTTCTAAGACAACCAAATGCTCAGAGATTCAATGGTTATTGTTTTACTTGCAATAAATTTGGCCATATGGCTTCTTAGTGTAGAAGTAGGATGAATCCAAGTGGGACATCATTCTCAAGTCAGTGCTTTAATTGTAATAATTTTGGTCATAAGTCAAATGAATGCATAAATGTGATGAACAACTTTCATAGAGATGTTAGATGCTATGTATGAAATAGACTTGGGCATATTGCTAACCAATGTAGATCAAGGAAAAATTAGTGGAATAGTTGGTTTGAACAGAGAAATATTGTGTGTTACAACTGCAAAAAAATTGGGCATACTACTAGATTCTGTTAGACCAGAAGAGGTCTAGGAAAATAGAATATGCAACAGGATGTCAAGGGAAAAAGAAAAGTCACTACAGATGTGATCAGGAGGAAAATGCAGAAGAAATGGATGAAGAAGGATCCCTCTGTTGAAGGAAATGTGTTTGCACCAAAATCTACTTCTGGTAATTCCTCTGAGAATTAGTTTTAGGCCTTGGGCCTAGGGGGAGCTTTCAAGAAAATCTCTTAACCCCCTACTGGTAACTGACACCAGAATGTGGATAGGTCTAGTAAGTGCCTAGATTCTTTTCAGATGTTGCTCATCCAATTTGAGAAGGTATTATATAGTATTGAAGATCTGTAAAAGAATTATCTATCTCAACACATGGAAATAGGGTAATCGGATGAATTAGGGTAAAAGCATTTATTGCAACAAAAAGGGTTAGCTGTGCGAACAATAAAATTTCATTTTTATCTTTCATTTTTTACTTTTCATTTTGGAGAAAAGAAGTTTGGAGAGCCCTAGAGTGAACTTTGCTGAATTGTGGGAAGATTCAAGTGTGAAGAAGACTCAACGATCAAACTTCGATCCGACAAAAAGGTATTTGTCGTAAAAACCTATGAATTTGTGAATTTTCAAAATGGCCACTCCATTGGTAGTAGAATTAAAAGTTAGACCCCATCCAAAGTTTAAGTGGCATCCATATAAGTCTATTGAGACCAAGCCCCTCGGTGCATTTCCATTTGTACCATACGAAGTCTTGCATACTAAGGACATTAGGGCTTACATTCATGCTAACATTGAAGAGTTAGGAACCTCTCAATTGATGAAATTTTATTCCAACCATATACTTAGAGAGGACTTCACTATTAAGTCAAAATACCAAACCCTAGAAGAGAATAAGTTCACACAGTCTGTGAAATTCCCCATATTTGAGGAAAGAAAATGGGTTTGATACATTTTGAGCCACATTCATGTTGATTTCATGTGGTTGAATATACCCTTCAATATTACAAAAGAGGCTATAAGCATTGTCACAGGTCTAAATTCTTTAGGTGGTTTTCCAATATTGAAATCTGTAAAGAATCAGACTGTTAATGATAAAATGGGTGTAACATTTGATGGAAGAGCAATGAAAATCGAAGATATTGCTGAAGCAGATGTGAAATTTGCACCAATGGTCATTGGCTACAAGGTCTACCACTCCAACCTGGAAAATTCAGTATCTGGTATGGCCATTTATGTAGCCTACCAGATGGTAAAGGAAAATGCAGATTATGACTTGTGTGAGCTGCTTAGAAGTTAGCTGATGGAGAATCTGAATAAGATTAAGAAGGACAAGAATACTTTTAAATATGGTAATTTGTTGTTGTGTTTGTTCTTTTATTTCATGAATGAGATTTTGGGTGTTGGGAAATTTCATTGGAAAAGAAATCAGCCTGTAGCTGTTCAAATAAGAGATATATTGTTTGGATGCGGTGATAGATAGACCAGAAATACTGCCCTCTGGGGGTACTTAAAAAATTTTCAAAATATGATGCATGCAGGAGAAAGAATCCCTACTTCAATTGTGGAGAAGTACAAAGATACAATCTATTTCGTGGTAGATATTGATCAATGCCATATGGAAGCTATTGATCCTAGAACAATATGGATTATTGCTATGGGATATGAAGTTGAGGAAAACATCTTGAAGATGTATGGAGAACATCTATTGAGCACGCCCCTGGATCCGACAGAAGAAAGGTTTGGATCTTATGCAGAAAAGAGCATGGAATTCCATGAGAATTTTCATAAGCCAAAGATAGACAGCAGAGTAAGGAAAGAAGTGGAGGTCTTTGTAGAGAGCATGGGAATATCTGTAGAAAAAGTAAGAGAAGCCAGAAGGAAGAGAGAAGAAGCAAAAACTGAAAAAAGGGAAAGAACTTAAAACTGAAATTGTTAGTCTGGCAGCACCCTCTACCTACACTAGATCAACAAGGAATTCTCCTACAATCAACCCTGTGCAAACTAAAGATAAGACTTCTGGTATGAGAAATAAGAACAAGAGCACAAGAACTTATAAAGCCATCTCAAAAAGTGAGGAGACTGATACAGATGAATATGTGATAGAAATGAAGACTACCGGTACTCAGGCTACAAAGCTAACCAAGGGAAAATCTTTTGGTGAAGAAGAAAATGAAAAGAAGAAGGAAAAACTTGACAAACTAGGTATGGTAGTTGAGGAAGTTGAAAATGTGGTTGTCAAAGATGGAAACCTCAAGCCCCTCTGCAAATGGTATGAAACTTTTGATAAATCAGGTCAAAGAATTCTTGAGGAGGCAACAATAAAACATTTGAATAGTTTCAATAAAGTTCTTGTTGAAACTATGTCTGGTTTACCCAAGAGTTTGTATGATGTTTTGGAGGCAAGAAGAGTAACTGGTAGAACAAAAGAAGAGAATATGAGAAAGAGAATTCTTGTAGACTTGTGTCTAGAAATGTCAATTGAGGAGATGAATTCTCTCCTGAACAAAGCCCAGAAGGAATTCAAAAGAAAAACAAGGGTAAACAAACTTATGATCAGTGAAACTGATGTTGTTGTTGAGGAAACCAAGAAAATTATGGAAGCATTCTATCAAGGAATAAAATCAACATTGAAGAAGTGAAGGTTGAAGATTTTATATCTGATCCTATAAATGAAGAGGTGAATGTAAATGAGGAAAATGTGAATCTATCTGATCCTCCAGAATTTGAGGATATTCCTAATGTGAATAATATAGAAGTACCTATCGAGATTGAAGGTCCTAAGGTTGTATTAGCTGAAGAAAAGGAGATTCCAAATGAAGAAGTTGAAGCTCCTAAAGGAAATCAATAATTACTCTTTGAAGGACAAGAAGTTGAAGGAGAAAAAGTTCAAGTTAAGGATATTTCAGTGGAAGCAAGAGACATTTCCGAGGTAGTGAAGAAATCTCCGGTGGAACAACAAAAAGAATTTGATCCTGAATTGGTTGTGTTGGAGCTTCATATTTCTCTTCTTATGTTTCACTCGAGTCCTGCCTTATATCACTGGTCTTTCATGGTGTCGATTTTCCTAAGGGTTGGGGTTTTAGCCTTATTTTCATGTAAAACCCTAATGTTTTTTTTACGCCTTGTTGGCTTCTATTTTTCTATTACTTTTTGAGGACCTTTAAAACAACTTAGGCCCCATCATTACATCTAGGCTGGGTCCTTTTTCTCTAAATGTTTCATTTCCTCTACAGGTTTTATTTTTCGTAAGTTTGGGTTAGCCTCGTGCTAAATTGTTTTAAAACAACTTATGTCGCTATTTTCCATCTGCCTAGTGATGTCCCCTTGCCTTGTACTGAATGTTTTATTTTGCAGAGGGATGATGTTCACGCCACTGTTGATCAATCACCTTCAGATATAAATAGTTGCCCGCCATCCCATGATCAGGAATTGTAGGATTTTGATATTGCGGTTGGGCACCACATGTCCTATCTGGGGGATCAAACTTGCACCACCACTGATCAACTATCATTTTATCTTAGCCCTTCCCTCTATTTTGCAATCAGAAGGTGCTCACTTTTTAGTTTATCACAAAGTAGCGATATTTTTCCACATGTACAAGGTGGGGCCTGAGGAAATTTTTGTGCGATATATTTTAAATGTTTCATTGCTTCTAAAGAAAAACATTTAAAATGAAATATTTGACAAGGCCGGGGAAATTCATTAAAAATGAGTAGAAGAGGAGAAACTAGGGCAACTTGTCAAGTCAAAGAGGATCTACGGTCGAGATTAGAGGTTGAGTCTGGCCACATCTTAGTCGTTCCCCACCATCCCATGATCCCAAACTACAAGATCACGATCTCATAGGTGGGAACCATGTGTCCCATCCAATGAAGTCGAAGAAATAAAAGGGCGGATTGCTAAAGTTCTCTTAAGGTGAACGTGCTTTAAATTGACGGAGATGTTATGATCTTAGTGGAAAATATGCTCGAGGGTTAGTGGTAAGGCTGATGGTTGTGTTGAATGAGCAAGATCATTTATGCTTAAGATCAACAGTCACCCACCATTGTGTGGTCAAAATTTGTAGGATTGTGATATCATGGGCAACCACCATGTGGTTTCCCTTCACAGTGTATGGTATGATGGTCCTTTGTTTGCCACATTGGCGGTTGTGTCAGCTCATTTGAAGGCAGTCATTCGATGATTGGAATTTAAATTCTGAGTCAAAGCATGGTTGGAGTCGTTCTTGTAGTGTGTGGATGAGTTTTAATGTTGGAAGGGATGCTTACTGGCACAATTCAATAAATAAGTTAGATGTTGCAGTTGTAGCGATTTCCAGTTCTGCTTTAATGGAAGTCTCAGTGTGGATTTCTAGTGGTCTTTATTGCTGCATCAACTTTTCCATGTGTTCCAATTGGCTGGTGACATGTGTACTCTCTGGCCCGATGCTTGTTTTCTCCTTCATTCTCTATAAGAAGGATTTCAAGGCTAGAAGTAAGGTGAGGAAGTTAGAAAAAAAAATTCGAGTCTAGGTTAAGTTGCAGAGCAACTTGTAAAGTCTGGTGGTTTCAGGAAGGATGCAATTTAGGTTTTGAGTTATTCTCTTGCAGGTATTGAGTTCATAAGGATTTAATGTTGTATAACAGTACTAGCATTTGAGTTAACAAGATAAATTCAAGCTCATGTCTCTCCATTGTACTTGCATATCTGAACCTTGAATAAAATAACCAAGGGTTATTTTATCCATCTCACTATTGTGGTGTGTGTGATCCTTATTTTCTCTTTAGTTCAAAGAATTAATCAAAATGCTTGAATGGGATTATAGGCGGATATGTATTGTATAAGTATTTGGTAAGTAGTATTGAGTTAGAATACACATTGATGAGATTGTAATGAAATGTCATCAAAGATTTCATATGTTATGTGTTAAATCTGTTATATACCCTTAGATTCTTATAAATTTGACTCCTTCCCAATGGATACATGGCACTGGTCTAAGTTGTAATTACCCATATGATTCAGTAGTTGTTTGTCTTTTCCTAGAGCTTGCTCCTAACTGCAAATAAATGACTATTTTATACTATCTTGTGTTGTAGTTATCTCATGCTCCAAATAGTTGATATTACTGATAAACATCCAATTTATTTCAGTATTATCCTACCATGTTGAGCTATTAAGTGAGATTATTTGTTATTGTTAATGTTGTCTATTATAATGGTGCAGAGGTCATAAACACATTAAGGTATCACCCTCTCAGGTCTTGCAGATCCCAAAGTGTAGGAGGCTTCTTTAAGTCCTCATCATTTGGTCCAGGTCCTTTGAGCTACCCTTGATTGGAATTGGCACTTCCATAGGTAGTTTAGAAGACAAACCCAGTTACAGTGTAAAAAGAAACCAACAAGATGGCAACTCTACTGGGGATCTAGCTTTAATATTTCTTGTCAGTGTGTCAGTTGTCCATTTTGCATAGAGTTGTCATAGTATTTCTATGATTTGAAGGTTTAGCCTGAAATTCTATGTTTAGTCTATCCACTGTCTATTGACAGTACGAGGTTCCAAAGATTTTCATTCCCCACCATGTGCCCTTAGGTATTTGGTATTCCCAAGCTAATTGGGTGGCAACTCTGAAGTCTCTACACTAGTGTGCATTTTATTGTAAAGGTTTATTATAAGTGAAAAGGACTTTCATTTTATTGTAAAGGTTTATTATAAGTGAAAAGGACTTTTGGACAAGTATGCAAAATGAAGAACACCAGGTCATTCATGAAGAATCACCCTGAACAGAAATTGGAGGGTGGACTTTCCAAAATGAAGAAAAGGGGACTAGATAAAGAAAAGATCAGAATCTATTAATGTTTCTCCCATGTCATAGGACTCTGTACACCAAGTTACAAGTAAGCTTTTACACTCTATCTCTGAAAATCTTGAAGAGGTGTCTAGAAGTTCAGTGTCTAGAAGTTCATATTCATATAGTTGTGGGTTTTTTGATGCATTATTTAATACACCGGTTCAAGAAGATGTGACATGTCAAAATAAAGGGGATGTTAGTGTCAAATATGTTGAAAAGAGAAGAGGAAGGAGTAGAAGTTGAAGCCATCATAGAGAATGCACCAGTGATGTGCCTCCTCCTCCTGCTGAAAATGATGTAAACTCTTTATTGACTAAACATGTACTGGAGGAGGTCAATTTAATAGACCTAAGTGATACATCAAGTCCTGATGTGACTTTGCCTGACCCTGACGATATTTTTTGAGACATTAATTCTCTGAGGTGGGAAATCCAAAAGCAAGCTGAGCTCAGGAGTGAAAGAGAAGAAGAAAGAGAAGCAAAGTTGAGAAATGTTGTGATTGAAAGGGATAGGTTAATGAGATAGTTGAAAAGCATGAAGTTCCTGAACTAGCAAGAGACTAAACCAAGTGTTGAGGGTCTAGTTGTACAGAAGATTGCTAATAGAGGAATGAAGCCTATTTTTAAAGAAAACCCAATAGGCCACATTGATTTCCAACCCAAACCTGTTGACCCAAAACCCTCAAATCATGTTAAGTCTCAACCGAGTAAGCCTATCTTAGATAAGGGAAAGAAAAAGGTTGAAGGGGTTAAAATAAATGAGAAAGTAATTCCCCACTCCACTCAACAAGATCTTCAACCATATATGTCATTGCAAATAGAATCTACCTTATAAAAGGATAAAAGGGAGAATGAGGCTCTAGCAGAAGAGTTGGAGAGAGCAGAAATTGAGGCTATGAATGCAAAAATGAAGAGGAAACTAAGTTTCCTGAAGAGGTTAAACATGGATGAGGCTACAAAATTTGCAACCTCATCAAGTCACCATGATACTTTAAAGGTCGGTCCTAAAACTAATCCAAACCCCACCATAAATAATTCTAGCCTGAAGACTCATGCAAATAAGTCTATAAATCCAAATCAGGATGGTTCTAGAGTACAAGATTTAAGGTTTGGTGTTAATCCTCAAGTGAATGAAGGATTATTTTAGCGATGACCTATACAGTTGGAAAGGTATAGGCCATTATTCTTTGATGGTATCCCTAGTTATCCAAATCTTTTCCCTACTGACTTGAGAGAAAAAAATGAATAAGTTTGTTGGAAACAATGCTGTAACAGCAGAGGAACACTTGAAATCTTTTATGGATATGTTGAATGATTATGAGGTAGAACATGAAGATATTGTAATGAAATTGTTTTTACAATCTCTAGTAGAAGATGTGAGGGATTGGTATAGAGGTCTACCTAATTCTAGTATTGGTTCATGGGATGAGTTTGAAAAGTGTTTCAAAGAGCATTATATTGATAAAACTAATGCTAGTTTTATGTTAAATGAATTTAATAACATCAAGAAGTCATTGAATGAGCCTGTGATAGAGTTTAATTTAATATTTCAGAAAGCAATGTATAAATTTCTTCAGGTCTTAAGGCTTGATGAATATGTTTGTTTAACTACATATTTCAATGCTTTTGATGGTAAAATGGCATATCTCCTCATAGATAAGGACCCTCATACTATGAGGGATGCATTTAGGGTGGCTATAAATATTGATAGTAATAGAAGAGCTTCTGGGAAGTATGGTAGAGAGAAGAACCTAAAATTTATAAAAATCCTAAGAATAAGACTAAGAAGATTCTGACCGCAAAGCCTAAGGATGATGAAAAGTGGGAAAAGGTTTATAATCCTCTGAAAGACATAATGAAAACTATTTTTAAGCAAGAGAAGGGTATAGGAAATGAAAGGAAACCCTATAATAGAAATGATAAACCACTCAGATTGCAAAATTATCCTTATAATATAAATTGGAAAGATGGAAAGCCAATCTTGCCTAGCCAAAAGCCTAAAAGCGATCAGTATACGCTAGACCCCTTGCAGAAGCACTCAGTGAATCTAGTGGAAGATAGACCATGGTGTGAAGTGTGTGAACACCCTCATCATCAAAATTATTGTGGTGTTGCTCAGTTGCTTGTTGCTGAGGAAAGGGAGGAGGATGTCCATAATCAAACATTGGAATGTGAGTAGGATGATGTAGATGTTTGTATGGCTAGATCATATGTTGATGAGGTAGAATGTTCCTCTGATGATGAAATATAAGAAGATGGTCTAGATAATCAGAGGCAAAGAAGTGAGATGTATCAACAAGTCTTTTCAGATGAGGAAGGTGATTTTGATCATAATGCTTGCAATATGGAACAAGTTGAAGATTCAGTTTCCTTAAGGAGACCATCAGAAGATGATATTGCAAGATTGACCAAAGGGATGGCTGCTCAAATGAGAGGTTCACTTCAATTAAGAAATAGAACTGTGGGCAGTGAATAGGGTAAACCTGTTGGCCTATTTATTAAAGAAGAAAAGGACAAAAACTGAGGTGCTAGGGTTGACAACAAAAAAGATGCTATAAAATTCAAAGAGGTTAAGAATGATAAGGCTTGGGCAAAAGGAAATGACACCCCAAAGCCATAAGAATATGTGACTTCCAAGGTGATTGCAAAGGTAGTTGAACCTGTTGCAGAGGATAAGAAGCAAAGGAAGCTAGGAGGAGGTAATCAGCAGGAGAAAAAGGAAAGCAATGAAGGTATGATATCTAATCTGCCTAAATATAAACCTATGGATATTTTTCATGTGCTTTCTCAAGTGAAAGTAGCTATACCTTTGTTAGAAATGATGAGAATAAATGAACATAGAGAAAATACAATAGCCTTGATCATAGATGTTGTTGGTAATAAGACTAAACAAGGAACTAGAAAAGAGAAAAAGGATAAAGAGAAAGAAAAGGAAGTGGAGGGAATTGTGTTACAAATTACCCCTGTGTATTTAGGAAATTCCATTAACATGTTCCTTGAAAAAATAACTCCCTTTTTCTTAAGTGTGGATATAAATGGGAAAACCGTAAGGAATTGTATGATAGATTTAGGGGCATCAAATAATGTTATGCCAGTCCAAATAATGGAAGCATTTGGCTTGATAGTAGATAGTGCTCAAGGTAGATGCTATGTTATGGATTCAAGGGAAGTGCCAGTTATTGCACTAATACATTTGACTACAAAATACGACAAAACTGTCCAACGAAATATGTAAAATTCGATGTTCGTCGGGTGCTTGTAAAATTTGATGTGTAATTTCCAATTTTTTGAAAGTTTATCCCCGACGTTTGTCAAAATTTGAACGAACCTGGGGTTCATTGAAATGTCGACTGTTATTTTCGTCAAATTTTCAACAAACAATGAAATGGGGTTCATTGAATTTTTGACTATTATTTTCGACTATTATTTTCGTCGAATTTTCAAAAAATCAAATTGTGGCCGACATAAAGAAAAGTGAGTTCACGCCTGATTTATTGCGACAGTGTTTTGCTCTACTTGAGACAGTTTGTGGAGAAATAAGGATGATTTTCTTGGGAAAAATCAGAAAAAATTCAAGAAGATATCGCCAGGTTGAGGGTAGTCATTGTCTTTTTGTAGAATTCAGTTGTGAAGTCAGATTTGTAGTTCCAAGTTTGAAAATCATATTTTAAAGCAACATCTCATCAGATTTCATTTTTAGAGGTTAAGGGTTTTGAGAATTTCATGTCCAGATTTTGTTGTGTGGAATCACCATAAGATCACAATGGAGGAACAATTCTTGTGACTGTAATTATGTGATCCATAACTATTTGGTCATGTGGCACACATTTGTGCTATAACAAATACAGGATGCATTCATGTGTGACCCAAGTTTAATGTGGCTATGTTGTGATAGAAATGGAGGCACTCATATAATGTAGTTAATTCAGGTTGTATAATGTAGGTGTCAATCATCATTGGGTGCATTCAGGTTGTCTCAAGTTTAACAGGTTAGGATGTAATTATAGCATGATCGAAGAGTGATTACCTCTTGCTACAATAAAGAGCCTATAACTCGTTGATATGCAGAGTGGTTGTGTTATATCAATTATGTAGTGCATTCAAGCACAACCCATGTTTAATGGGCTATTCTAGAGAGTGATCAAGATTTTCTAACTTGACATATATTTGCATAATCTGGAATTCCTTCGAGGCTTTTGAAGTATCAATGTATCCTATATGGGTTTAGAATGATTTATTTTAATTAAAAAAATAAATAAATGATGTATTTCCCTATAATTAGATAATGTGGAGATCTCCTAAATCTTCCCTTTTCACTATCCTCTTTGTACTGTATTCATTACTCTAGCTACTAAGTTTTTGCATGTGACATCTTTAATATCTTCATGACCGTGGCTTCTAAATAGATCTCAGTCTTTTCTTTAATCCTTTTCATGGTAACCCATGAGTTTCATAATCCACCTTCAATCTCTTCTAAGAACGTTGTCTTAAGTTAGACTACATAGTATGCATATAAAGCGAGTCCTTTATACCTGCCATTGTTCCAAACCACCACTCACTGCCTTGCTTAGAATGTTGCCTCCATAAGCACAATAGCATGTTTTAAAATCATGGTTGCCAGTGATTGACCATTAAGCTCACCACTTTCATCATGAAGATACAATGATATTTTTGTCTTCAAACTCCAAGCATTATGGAAGATAACATTGTGAATTGTTTGTTGTGTACGATTCAATTTTCTTGCACATTTACTACTTTGCTAACTTCCTTTAAAACTGGGTATTGCACCCTCAGCTGCAATCTCAAACAGCTCACTCACTATCACTTGAAGATTCCTTTCATGAGCATCCTTCTTCTCCAAATCAAACTATGCCTATAGACACCTACTTTTCTGAGGGGGACTCAATGTTTCATGGTATTGTAGTTCTTAAGATCCTTCAACCTTATTGACACTACTTCACAGTCCACAAGGTATTATTCACTATTTTCCCATCTTTGGTGAGTCTCAAAACACTGCTCAAACATGCAATCCACTACCTCCATTATACAATATTAATGGGTAAGAAGAAACATTGAACCTATAATTACCATTGTTACTTCATTTGGACATTCATTCCTTGATTGCATTTGCCTTGTCTAACACTACCAAAAGCATTTGAAAAACCCTTAAGGTCAGCAAGGGGGTAAGGAAACTCACTGTTAAAATCTCCACTTTACTATGCAAGGTTTGAGCTTTATTATCTTGTCATTGCTTAGCCTGTTTTTGACTATCACATCTCAAGTGACTGTCATTCTTCTTACTGTAGATTGCATTTACAAATGTCACTAAGCTACATAGTGTGCTTGTTATTGGCTACAATCTTTAGATTGCAAGATTTTGTTATTACCTACAATGTCTCAATCTTTCTTGTATTTTAACCTCACTAATCCGCTATAGTTATTGTTTATGTTTCTATAGAGGGCGTAGGGTTTGTACCCTAATCATTCTCTTACCAATTCTTCTGTTGTTTTTTATTAGGGCTCTCTCAATGTTGAGGGCCCTAGGGATAAGCTCGTCATAAGAAGTGACACATTTCATCTTTAACTAAAAGGATAAATCCGTATTGACAT
>VDFB02105785.1:61556485-61597421 GCA_007258455.2 Sequoia sempervirens | reverse complement strand
TCTATAACAAAAGTTCAGGAACATGATGTGGACCCATCGGGTAAAGAAAGAGAACCACTCTAATGTTCTTTTAATTAATGAAATACTTGTAACAATAATAATAAAACATATCAGTTTAACATTTCTTTCTTATTGCAGCAAACCCCCCCTTGCAGCGGCGTCCACATCATGAGCAGACGACTAGGCGTACATTAAGATCCACAAGAGAGGTAGAACAACTAAAGGGGGGACAGATATTGATTTAGAAAACAATACTCTCCCTTTAGCTTTATGTAGCTTTGAAAAAAGAAAAAAAAAAGTGATTGTAATCATATTATGACAACCATATTTTTGATAATATGTAAGCGAAAGATGAATATATGTTAATGAATGAATGTGAATATGTTAATTAATGAATGTTATATGTTATTAATGGATGAATGAATGAATGTTATATGTTAATGAATGAATGTGAATATGTTAATTAATGAATGTTATATGTTATTAATGGATGAATGAATGAATGTTATATGTTATTGATGAATCAATGATTAATGTTATATGACTGGGTATGGGGAATTGAGAGTGATGTGATGGGGGAGAGGGGCTAAATGCGCTTCCACCATCACTTGGTTGGCCTTGTTAAGTAGAGAATATTAAACTATACTCAAAACAAAGAGAAGATCAATAAGGTAATGCACTTTTCAATATAAGAAATGCATCGTTCGAAGCATCAAACCAATATGTAGTCTATATGTATGATTAGTCATCAATCTCCGCAATGGTACATTTCCACGATTATTTAAAAAAAAAAAAAAATTGCTTCTTCGTTGCAATTTCGATGACACTAACCGACGAATCAATAGAAAGGCTTGATGAAGTTGCTATAGCTGCGATGACGATTTCATCATAACTCCCTACCCATTTCGTCGCACTTTCGATGAACTTTTGGTGTTCTTCCAGTGCTACTCCTTGCTAATTTCGTCACACTTTCAACAAACTTTTAGTGTTCTCCCCATGCTACTCCTTGCTAATTTCATCGCACTTTTGATGAACTTTCGAAGTTCTTTTGACGCTACTCCTCGCTAATTTCGTCGCACTTTCGACAAGCTTTCGGTGTTCTTCCGGTGCTACTCCTTGCTAATTTCGTCGCACTTTCGATGAACTCTTGGTGTTCTTTTGACGCTACTACCTGAGTATGTCGTTGCAATTTCAATGAACGTCTTCTGTTGTTTCGATGCTACTGCTTGCCCATTTCATCGAACCGGCGATGAACTTCTAGTGTAATTTGTTGGTGGATAAAAAAAGTTTTCATCCATATTCGGATGAAATCCTGAGGTATTTCATGATGTCGTTGACCGACGATTCTTCACCATTATTTCGACGTTTAATTTGTCATTGGCCTTGCGACAAAAAAATAGTGATGGAAAGATTTTCACCATTGCGACACTCTTCCAACAAAGATTTGTTGAACAACTAACAAACACCCATCAGAAAATGGTGTCAAATCCAGTAGTGTTGGAACTATCAGAGCATTGCCCTATAAATTGGCTCAGTACCCTAACAAGGATTTAGTCATGATAGTATTAGTTGCAGACATCCCACCTCATCTTAGGATGCTTTTGTCAAGAAAATGGAGTACATCAATGGGGGGTAACATGCAATGTGTTTGTCATTTTCTACTTTCTCCATTAATGGAAAAGATGTCAAAATTGAAAGGGAATCAAAAGTACCACGTATGATTGAGCATAGCCCGATTGAAAACATGACATGTTTTATTGACAATGGTATAGATGAGTTCAGGGTTGAGGAATTCCCTAACAATTGTGATAATCCTATTGCATTGATTGACATAGAAATAAAACAGTTGTCAGGGTCTGATGATTTTTGGACCATGTATTTTGATGATGTAAGTTCAAAGGAAGACTCTGGTGCAGGTGTTTTGTTATGATCACCAAATGGAAAAACATTCAAGTTCTCTTTCACTTTGTTATTTGAATGCACTAATAATGTGGCAGAGTATGAAGCCTTGTTATTGGGGTTGAGATTGGCTGGAAAACATGGGATTAGGAAGCTCAAGGCAATTAGAGATTCTGAGATTGTGGTATCCCAAGTTGGATCCAAGTATGTATCAAAGAACAAGAGGTTGAAACAGTATAGGCATGTTGTTTGGGATGAATTAGAGAGCTTTGATGCATTTGGCATAGGATGGATGGAGAGAGGTCAAAATAAGGTGGCCAATTTATTAGCTAATATTTTAGTAAGACCAGATGACATATCTTATACTGGAATTTCAAAGGTTGAGGTGCAAACCAGGCCATCTGTTCCTGATAACATAAAAAAATGGCAAATTTTTTATAATGATGATGATATATTAAGATTTTTAAATTGTGTGGGAGAGTATGAAAATCAAGAAATTGAATTTGGAGCTTTTATTGAAAATGTTGATGTTAAGGATACTATATTTGGAAATGAGATCATCCAGTTAAAGACAAACAAAATTCCCAAGGGTCTAGTTGTACTAGAAAGAGTGTTTGATAATCAGGACAAGACAAAGGCTAATCACATTGCTTCCCATCCTAATGACTTGGAGGAGATAAATCTTGGAGTAGAAGCATGCCCAAGGAAGGTGTATATTGGAAAGAAAATGTCACCAAAGGTGAGAAGGATGCTAACTGATCTATTGAGGAAATTTAGGCATGTGCTTTCATGGTCCTATGATGACCTTAATGCATACAGGGAAGATCTTTTCCAACATGAGATTCCTTTGCGTGATGATGCCAAGCCATTCAGACAAAAGCAAAGGCCTATTAATCCCACGTTAGCCCCCAAAATGCAAAAAGAATTGATGAAATTAAGGGATACAGGGATCATCAAGCCAATCAGACATTCATCCTGGGTGTCAAACTTGGTTCCTGTAAGGAAGAAAAATGGAGACATCAGATTATGTGTAGATTTCATAAATTTGAATGTATTCATTAAAAGACAACTATCCATTACCCAATATGGGAGCCATGTTGCAAAGGGTGACAGGCTGTGAATTAATGTCTATGATGGATTGTTTTTGTGGCTATAACCACCTTATGGTCAAAGAGTCAGAGTAGTTTAAGAAATCTTTCACCACACCATGGGTAAAATATTTTTATGTAATAATGCCATTTGTCCTAACAAATGCAGGGGCTACTTTCCAGAGAGCCATGGATGTGGCGTTCTCAGATTTCATTAATTTATTTTTGGTAATTTACCAAGATGACTTGATAGTGTGTGTGGGAAATGTTAGTATCAAAATAAGATAACAAAAACACACCAATGCAACATTAAACTAAAGAAAGCTAAATAAAATGAAATCAAAGAAATCAAACAGAGCTTCTTCAGAATCGTTCCATTATCCTCTATCTCTAGTGATTTTCTTGAAGCTACTACTCTTAGATTGTATAAGCAAAGCTTCTTAGAATGGCAACTTATAGAACGAGTATGCAAAGGGAGAGTACTTCTCTATCCTATATGCTGGTGGAGTGAAATGTTGGTATACGGATATGCACAGAGGCTGCAGATTATGCACAGGGGCTATGGATTATGAATGCTTTTGAAGCTATGATATGAGGATGATAGGCCATGATATGGATTGCTAAAATGTTAGGCTATGCTATACTATGATTCTAAAGGCTATGGATGTTGGAAGGCTGATTGACTATAGTTTTCCTGTATGAAAGCTTCCTTCTTTTTTTTGAAGACCCGACAGTCCCTTTTATAGATTTTTACAGGAAAGAGCCTGGCTAGCAAAAATAAATGGCTGTGAGATTGTCTGGTAAATTTAAATGGTGAGAGATGGAGAGGTTGAGAGGAAGATGGAAGATTTTGGGAGGTTGGAGAGAAGAGTGGATGTTTTTCTTCAACCCACACGAACAACTTTGCTCATAAACAAAGAAATTTATTAATTTTCTGTTTTGAAGTTGTTTCACGGTTGTTGTAGATAATCCAAATTAAATAAATAAATTTATTTAATTTTATATGTTATGTGGATTGAGGGATTTGAATTTTTGAAATATTTGATGTGAATGGAGATTAGAAGACTTAATTAAATATTTAAGATATTTAATCGCGAATAGACTTTAGAAGAATTAATTAAATATTTATAATATTTAATTGTGAATGGAATTTAGAGGATTTTTAGAAGAGAAGAATATTTAATCTTTATTTGAATAAAATATTGAAGCCAAGATTATATGATAATTAATATAAATAAATTATTTAGATTTATTTATACACAGATTGAATTCAGAGATTTAATTAATTACCCGACTATTGTGATCGACCATTTTAGGTGTATACATTTTCCCCTCTTTAAAGTGATGTGTTTTACGCATTGCTTCAAAGAATTTCAAAAAATTGCCCCAGATGTTGATTGTCGAATAGATGTTGATTGTCGAATGTTGAAAGGTATATGCCCCTACGAACGATGAATTGATAAGATTTTGATTTTCATGAAAAAAAAAATAGGTTTGTTGGAATTTTTCAATTTTTATGATTTTTAAGATGTTGATTCATCGTTCGAAAATTATGATGTGAAGAAATTGACATGGAAAGATGTGAGATGAAAAATTGATGACCTAAATTGCCCCTGATTTGATGATGTTTTTCTAATAAATTTGTTCCCAAGGTTGTTGGAAAACAAATAGTAGCTGATATATTTGCTTCAAGTTAATGAAAAAACAAATAGTTGTTTGATAATTTTGCTTCTAAATTTGTTAAAAACAAATAAGATTTTGACAAATTTACTTTTCATGATGATGAAAAACAAATAGCTTGTTGATAAGTTTGCTTCTAAAGTTGTTAAAAACAAACAGGATTTTGATAAATTTGCTTTTCATGATGATGAAAAAAAACAAATAGTTTTTTGATAAGTTTGCCTCTAAGGTTGTTAAAAACAAATAGGATTTTGATAAATTTTCTTTTCATGATGATGAAAAACAAATAGGTTGTTGATAAGTTTGCTTCTAAGGTTGTTAAAAACAAACAGGATTTTGATAAATTTTATTTTCATGATGTTGAAAAACAAATAGGTTGTTGATAAGTTTGCTTCTAAAGTTGTTAAAAAAAAATAGGATTTTGATAAATTTTCTTTTCATGATGATGAAAAACAAATAGTTTGTTGATAAGTTTGCTTCTAAAGTTGTTAAAAACAAACAGGATTTTGATAAATTTGATATTCAGATTTGATTGATTTGATCTTGATGATTTGATATTGATGTTTCTTTGACTTGATGATTCTTCCTATTCAACAAGAGATATTGAGCATCTTTTAGTTACGGGAGCAATTCCAGAAGACATGAAACATTTGATACTTTGCCAACTTTTGGGAAAAAATCTATGAAATGCAAAATGCAGAATGTAACTTGAATGTAATCTTATACTAACCATGCAGGGTAGTTGTACAATATTGCCATTGAAATGTTGAAAATTAATACAACCATCAAAGGGTATGTTAGCACCAGTGATGACCTGAGTATTGCTTTCATGATTTTTGATATAGCAAGATAATACAAGCATCTAGGTATAATTGAGCCGAGATGGCCTAAGTATCGCTTGCATAAACAGACAAGAGTTAACCTGTTTCCCATGAAAATTCTAAAATGTCATCAATAATACTTAGTAGAGCATGTCTCGCGACCAATTTGCATAGTACTAATGATTCACTCACAAACAACGGACAAAGAAAAATCATACTCCTTCCTTTCTTTTCTAGTTCAATACATCATTGAATTGCTCCAGAGATATGATAGAAAATCAATCAACACTTCAAATTTTTCCTAAAGTATTCCAAACATTATTCAAATTAAGATCATCCAACTTGGTTATCAACATTGTTTTTTGTGTTTTGATTAACGTTGTTTTGACCATGTTGTTTGATGTCATTGGCATTGAGTGATTGTTTTGGTATTGTGGTTGATTTGATGCATCAATGTATGTTGCATTTTGGAAAATTGTCATTTGTCTGTTTATGATGTTCTAAAAGCTCGTTGCCCCTCTCTTGTTTTAGTCTGTGTTTCTGCCCCCAGGGTAAACACAATCTGATTGTTATGGATATGCACAAACTTCATCAAGCCATGATGAAACACAAGGATTCTCGTTGCATGATATGTATATGATAGATATGGATAGATGATGTTATAAAAAGAATGCAAGACATAAGCCAATAGATAGAGGAGCCTATTTTGATCACAAGTAGTGCCTGTTTGCCAAGTTTTCACCACTTGTTTTTATTGTACTTTTTTTTTTTAGATCATGTGAATTTCTTCAGGACCTTTTCTAATTTTTATGTATTATTTTTTTAGTTATTTTTCTGATTTTTTTATTTTTCAGGATTTTTTATGATTTTTTTGTATTTTTTAGGACTTTTTCAGTTTTCATGATTCAAACATAAAACTTCTTCAAATGAATGTTGTTGATTGGCTCTTCAAATAGGTCCCCTTCTGACATAGATAACTAATATGCTTCAGAACCGTATGCTGCAATGATGACAAATGGACCAAGCCAATTTGGTTCAAATTTTTCTTTCTTTTCTCTATCTTGCTGATTGCATGGATTTTATTTCAAGACTAAGTCACCTAATTGAAATGTTTGCGGTTTAACTCTATGATTGTAGCTACCGGACATAACTTGTTGATAACCCTTCAAATGATTAGCTGCATGTTGACGTCTTTCATCTAATAGTTCTAGCTCTTGCAGACAAGATACTCGGTAGTCTTCATCATTTATTAATCCTTTGAGTGAAACCCTAAGTGAAGGTATTTCAACCTCTAATGGTAAGATTGCTTCTGTTCCATATACCAAGGCATATGGGGTGGCTCCTGTGGGTGTGCGAATGTTGGTTCTGTATGCCCACAAAGTTGGATTTAACTGAACATGCCAATCACGACCAGCATCATTTACTGTTGTCTTCAAGATCTTCAGGATTGTTTTGTTTGAATATTTTGCTTGACCATTTCCTTGTGGATAGTAAGGTGTAGAGAACCTATGTTGGATGTGAAATTTCACAAAGTTCATCAACATCCTGATTCTTGAAAGGCCTCCCATTATCAGTGATGACAGAATTAGGAATTTCATATTAGTAGATGATGTAATTCAGGATAAATGAAGAGATTTGTTTACCGTTCACGGTCGTCAAAGGAACAACTTTGATCCATTTTGTAAAATATTTTGTAGCTGTGATGATGAATTTATGCCCATTTGATGATGAAGGATGAATTTTTCCAACAAGATCTAGTCCCCACTAAGAAAAAGGCCATGTTAGAGTGAAAGGCTGCAGTTCCTGTGCAAATGCATGAATAAGATTCCCATGGATCTAACATTTAGAACACTTCTTGACAAAAGTAAAAGATTCTCTCTCCATGGTAGGCCAATAATATCCCATTCTAACAAGTTTCTTGGCTAAGGTTAAACCACTTGAATGAGTTCCACAAATACCACCATGAACCTCTTGTAAGACTTGTTCAGATTCGTCACGTTCAAGACATCGAAGGAGCATACCATCAATACCACATCGGTAAAGGATATCAACGATCAAGGTATAGCGGGATGATTGGCGTATGAAATTCATTTTTTGGTTTCGGGATAAGTCCAGAGATAAGATGTTATCTTTCAGGTAGGTATAAATCTTGCCATATAAAGGTGAATTAGAACCGGTTAAATGGCATATGACTTGGGTCTCAGGATTATCATAGGAAAGAGAAAACAATTGTTCCAGCAAGAATTCGTACCATTTTTATTTTCTGATAATTGCAACAAGGAAGCAATTGTATCCATTGCATCTGTAGCTTTATTATCAATCCTTGGGATTTGTGAAAACTTGATTGCCACAAAATAATTTTTAAAATCATCCACCATGTTCTTGTAAGGTAGCAGCTTATCATCTTTTGTCTGATAATCATCATTGATTTGATTAATGACAAGTTGTGAATCACCATAGATTTGCAACTCTATAATCTACCAGTCCAATGCTATCTTCATTCTTGTGAGCAATGCTTCATATTTAGCTATGTTATTTCTGCAGGGAAACATCAACTGATATGATTTTGGAATGGTATGTCCTTCAGGTGTGACAAAAAGAATCCCTAACCCTAAGCCATGTTGCGTGTAAGATCCATCAAAGTACATTGTCCATGATTTCTTAATTGTTGTTGTGAAGATGTCTACATCAGGAAATTCAATGTGCATTGGGTTTTCTTCTTGTAAAGGTGCTTCAACCAACTAATATGCTATGACCTATCCTTTTATAGCTCTTTGATCTACATAGTGAATGTCAAACTCACTTGAGATCATTACCCATTTTGCAAGTCTACCTGTTAAGGTAGCTTTGCTTAAGAGGTATTTTAGTGGATCAATTTTGGTTATCAGCTTAACTGTATAAGCCAACATATAGTGGCGCAACTTTTGAGAAGCAAACACTACTACTAGGAAATATTTTTCAATGAAAGTGTAGTTTAGTTCATGACTTGTTAAAGTTCTACTGATATAGTATATGGCCCTTTCTTTGCCTGTAGAATTGTCCTATGCTAGTAACGCTCCAAAGATACTTTTGTCACTGAGATATAAAGTATGAGCGACTTTCCTGGAACTGGTGGAATTAGGACTGGTGGATTTATGAGATATTGCTTGATCTGATTAAATGCTACTTCACACTTTTCCTCCCATTTGAATGGGACATTTTTATGCAATAGATGTGTAAATGGTAAGCTTTTGTCTACCAGTTGAGCTATAAATCTCCTGATGGATTGTAGTTGTCCTTGTAGTGATCAAAGCTGACTGATATTTCATGGTGGCAGCATGTCCATTATAGCTTGTACTTTTTCAGTATCAACCTCTATCCCCTTTTCTGAAACAATGTATCCTAGGACTTTTCCAAATTTAATGCCGAAGACACATTTCTTTGGATTGAGTTGAACATTGAACTTCTCCATTCTAATAAAGATCTTTGACAAGATTTCTAGATGTCCTCTTGTGTTAGATTTGGCAAGGAGATCATCAACATAATCTTCCATGAATGTATGCATCATATCATGAAAAATTGTTGTCGTTGCCCGTTCGTATGTAGCTCTTGCATTCTTTAACCCAAATGGCATTATGTTCTAGCAATAGGTACCCCAAGAGCACGTGAACATTGTTTTATCTTGATCCTCTGGTGCAATCTTTATCTGGTTGTATCCTGAAAATCCATCCATTAATGAATACATTGCAGGGCCAACAGTTAAATCAACAATCATATCTATGTTTGGTAAAGGGAAGTCATCTTTGGGACATGCTTTGTTCAAATCTCTAAAATATGTACAAATTATAATCCTTCTGTCTGGCTTTGAAATAGGTACGATATTGGAGATCCATTCTGCATAGTCAATAGTCCGAATGAATCCAACATCTAGAAGCTTCTTTAACTCTTCTTTAACCAATAATGCAACATGTGGATACATTTTTTTGAGTTTTTGCTTCACAGGTTTTTCCCCTGTGTTTATAGATAGATGATGCATTATCAGATTAGGATCTAACCTGGCATATCGGCATATGACCAAGCGAGGTTGATTTGAATCTCCTTCAAGAACTCTATAAATTTTAGTACTTCTTCCACTATTAATGACGCTACAAGTTGCAAGATTTGTGGCTGCTTTGTTGTACCTATGTTGATTGATTCTGTTGGCTCAATCAAAATAGCAGATATTTCTTGATAATGTTTGGGAAGAGTATCAAGTTACTCATCCTTCAGTGCCTCAAAGAGGTTTTCACCATCAAATTCGCTCTTTATTTTTCTCTTGTTGTGATCTACCATTACCATTTTTTTGGCTTTCACTGATAGATCCATCTTTTATTTCATTTATTTTGCAGCTAAGATACTTGACACCCTCCCTATCAAAATCTTGAGTATGAGATTCTTTGATGGAACAATTGTTTTCTTGATTAGATGAACAAAGTAAATTTACAATATCCTCATCATTATGGAATGTAGGGAGATGGATAGGTGCATCGTTGTCCCAATCAATAAGTTCCAGATAGACTAAACGTATGGGATCATTAGGTTGGGTAAGGTCTTGAGCTATCAAAGTCATGATATGGTTGTCATTTTCATGATAGACAAGGTCTATGATAGTATTCTCTTGTCGATTATCAATCTCATTAAAATCTGAATTGTCCTCACTTGAGTCATCGTCGATTTGTAAAACATAATCAAGTGGAGGCCTTGAGCCCTCCCCTTGTAAGAACGTGGTTGTGAATTTTTGTATGACATCCACCCTTTTCTCTATTAAGAATGTATCATCAGAGACATCATCCCATTCATATTCATTAGAATCAGTGTCTGAACTATTCTGCAATTAGAAAACTAATCCATAAATTTTTTGTAGAGTGACATCTTCATGGGGTTTATCTGAAATTGATTCTCCTCCATGAGTTTGTTGTGCTTGTTGTGAAGTTGACTCTTATGTATCCTTACCATATCCAATTCCTATTTTATCTTTTGGATACATTGAAATAGGTTGAATTGGCTCAATGATTCCTTCTTTTCTTTTTCCTATAGGACCATTTCCTTCATAGCCCATTCTTTGCATGATGGTATACCCTTTGCCATATTGTTTGGTAGGTAACTTGATATGAAAGAGAGATTCATCTTCATCTTTGTATAGAAAACTTAGGATATCCCTTTCTTCGGCTTCTTCCTCGGTAGTGTTAGCTTTAATGAATTGTCCATCAAACTTTGTGATTGGCATAGAAGCTTGGGATGTAGAGGTTGTTGTGATCTTTTAATTTAATAGGGTCAGCTGACCATGTGACCTCGGAGAAGGAGGTAAGATAGAAAGGCATAGCGAATATTTTCCTACTCCTTTATCTTTTAAATGTAGCTTGGTGTCAAGATTCTTTATCAATTATTCCAATTGTCCTTGTAGATTGGAAGAAGCAGTAAGAGCCTCCCTATTATGCAGTAGAAAGGCATCTTGAGTTGCTCAGAGATTTGTGCAAGTTTGAGTGCTATTGTAGTCAACTTGTATAGTTATTTCATGTCCATCATACGGAAACTTGAGGCATTGATGATACGTTGATGGTATTGCCTACATATCATGAATCCATGGATGACCCAAAAGTATGTTATAGGAAAGATCATGATCTAGAACCTAACAAAAGGTATTTTTCACAATAGGTCCCACTCTGATAGGTAGCATTATTAGTCCTTTAGAAGATCTTTCTTCATCATCATATGCCTTGATAGTTATTTTCCTTCGTGGATCAATGGAATTTTCTAATATTCCTAAAGCATGTATTAGCTTTAAGGTACAAATGTTTAAACCGGCTCCTCCATCTATCAAGACACGTCTGATTTGGTGTTTATGGATCATGACTTCAAAATAAAGCGATGAATTATGCAGATGTGTCATGGAGGCATCATCTTTTTCAGAGAATGAAAGACAAGCGGGGGAAGACAAATGTCCCACCATGTCTTGAAATTTATCTACATCTAGATCAGTGTCTATGGTTGTGTTTACAAGAGCTTCTTCTAAAATATTCTTGTGTACGGGGGATATTTTGAGAAGTTCAAGGATGGAGATTTGAGCTAATGTTTTTCTCAATTGATCAACTAGATTATAATGACTTGGAGGAGGAATAGCTACCTTAGATGAACTTACTTTTAAGACAACCTTTTCTTGTCCTCTCGTACTCACATTAACCTGTTGATATTCTTGTTTTCCCTTGATTTTGATAACATTAACACGTTGGTCATCTGCATAGATGTGGCGGATTATGTTGTCTTCAACAATATTTATGCTTTTTGCTTTGGTATCTAATGTTTCCCCCTTTTGATAGTTTGGTAAATGATTTTTCAATGCTTGATGATCGTCATTGGTATGATGTCCCTCAATTATGATGGTGCCATTTTCAATTAAATATTGTACTAGATTTTGCAAGGCTTGACAATTATTTGTTCTATGACCTTTACATCGATGATAATTGCAATAATACGAGTCATTCCATGATGTTGGTTTGACTCATGGCTCATAATCTCTTTGTGATGGTAAGGTGATAACCTTACTATCGAGAAGCTCCTTGAGAGCAGACTCAAGAGATTGACCCAAAGTGGTAAAATTCTATCGATTTGAAAAGAATGGAGGTCTTGGTAGATTTGATGTTTGGGTATTCCCAAGATTGTTATTGAGATTACCATGATTATACTTGTTGTTTTGATTGGTCATGCTTTCTTGATTGGAGTTTTTTCCTTGTTGATTGTTGTTTCCTTGTTGGTGGGTATTTCCTTGTTGGCTGGTTCGTGGAGCACTTGATAGGTTGAAGATAGATGGTCTTGTTCATAGATTGTTTACATCCACTATACCATCATTGATGACATTTTTATTTCTGTTCCAAAACCTTTTTTTTATCATTGTTGTTATGGTTGGATGAACTTGGATTATCAAGTTTTATCACTCCTCTTTTGATCAAGGCCCCTTCAATGGTAATTGTGTTTTCAATCAAGTTTTCAAAGTTATGAGGACAATGAAGATTAATCCTATAGCTTAATTCTTGATCTAGGCTATTGATGAAGATATCCATCTTTTCCTTTTCAGGAATAGGATGGGAATTTGTGCAAACAATCTTCTCCATCTTTACAAAAATGTAGTGAAAGATCCCCTACTTTTTGTTTCACTTTACAAAGATCAAGCATGGTTATCTAGTGTTGGATGTTGTAGGCGTATTGTGATATAAACTCATTTATTAACTCCTCAAAGGTTTTGATGGGGGGTGATCTTTGAAATCCACTCCATGGATTGTCCACCCAGACTTCATGGAAACAATCACATTAAGTAGGTATCTTCATAAGCGAATTCTAGACTCATATTTCAAAAATCTCTCACATGTTCAATAGGGTCAGTTTTCCCATTGTACCTATCAAATTTAGGGATTTCGCAATGTTTTGGAAAAGGGATCATTTGAAGACTCCTATCAAATGGATAAGGACATATGTCATCCAAAAAATACTTCTTTGTTGCACCCCCTTGCATTTCCTTTATTTTCCCTTGTAATTCTTTTATATGTTGAGTAAAGGCACTAAAATCATTAGGAGGAGTTTCAGGATTCTCTTTAATTCCTTCTATATCAAAATCAGAAGGTAACTTAGCTCCTTGATTAGCTAATGAAAGAAAATATCTTTCTTTGTTTCATTCTAAAATCCTTTCCATAAAAGTATGGAATTGTGGATCCTGCTCTGCTTCTTGAAATTTTTCTTTTGTTTTCTCTTCAATATGAAATGGATTTTCTTCATTCTCACTATTATCACCCATTTTGCTTATGGTACTTTCTCATTCATCTTTTTCTATGTACTTTCGAGATCTTGTGACAACAGGCATAAGCTTTGCCCCAAATTCTACTAACTTTTGATCAAAAGAATGAAATAGTGCAATTTTTGATGGTTATGAAAGTCAAGATAGAATGAAGATTCTATGACTTAAAATATTTCTAATCTTTAGTTCGTGTTTTCCCTGATTGAAAGGATGAAAATCGTATTTGTGGGAAATTAAACAAAATATCAAGAAGAAAAATGATTTTACACTTTATGGAGTTTGATCGTAGCTTCATAAAAAGATGGATTTGTGATAAATGCCTAATGTAATTGAGTTCTCTATTGCAGAAATTAATTTGGACGAGTAGAATATTCAATTGCAGGTTGGGGAATATAATAAGAATGAATACGCTGACTGTGGTTGTGCCTTTGAGAAAGGGCTCTTGTTTGAAAGAAATCTCATGAGTATAACGGTTCTACAGCATAATCATCAGTGAAACCTCTAAAAAATTCATGATATTGATGGATAAAGGTTCTATGTTTAAGTAAAACCTTTCGACTTTGGTACAAGAATCATCTTTTCTTCAATAGTTTCTTGTAGCTAAGTGATTTCTTTGGATTTTTGATTCATTTGAGAATGATTTCTTAACAAAGGTTGTGGATTTCCAATCTCTTAACATGAGAGTAATCAATGTAATTGTGAGTTTTGGATGATCTTTACTGAATTAATGTTTTGAAAACACTTCAAGCAAGTTGTAGAATAGTTGTTTTTAAGTCCTATGCTAAACATTAAGTGTATGATCAAAATGTTTTTCAAAAATTATTTTCACAGGTTTTACACATGACAGATAGTTCAAGCAGACTCACTCTTAGTACTCAGGTAGGTCACCATAATAATCAACATCCCACATCTTATAGTTGTGTCGACTCACACAGTTGTGTCACCCCCAAAGGGTGCCTGTGTTTTTGTCTTTTCCAAGCGCATACTCAGAGTGATGGAAGTGGATACCGGATCCCCTGAGCAAATGGTCCTTGGTAGTTATATGGTGAGTATCTTGGGGGTAGATTCTTCCCTCCCCTGCACTGTGATTTATTAAGATGTTTGAAAACTAACTTTAGCTGGATACTACACTAAGTTCGTAGTAAGGGTTTCCGTTCGGTGCGGCAATAATAAACTCCCTCAGGAGACCTCCCAACCTTTAGAAAAAAGGCTTTGGGGATAGTTATATTGCACTCTACTGGCAAAAGAGGGTTTCCCCATAGTTGCTTTAAATTTTATAGTGAGGCGGAATAGCCTGGCTTTGGCTTGAACCCACTTGAGTCGTTCCTCTTTGGTGAGTACTTTTTCCCACAATAGTAGGCTCTCTAAAGGATGTAATTAAAACAGTAAATTTGCATGAAATTGAAAAGGAATGTTTGGTATTTTGATCACCCAGTTCAGGGGAGAGCATAGACCTATTGCCACAGACAAAGCAAACAAATGTTTTTTTTTTAAAACCCAAATCACAATGATCTAATCTAAGTGAAGATACTGCTTCACAAAAACAAATTGTTCAGTTTTAGTTGCAAGATCATTGTGTGGTGACTATCCTAGATTAATTCATTCCAATTAAGTGACTATCCTAGGATTGATTCATTCCAATTAAGTGACTATCTTAGGATTGATTCATTCTTTTAAAGCTCTTACTGGCCGCGGTTGCGTCGGATCCAGTCAAATTTTACTTAAGTCACAGATTACAGTTGCAGATTTACAAATTCTATGCTAGGAAAAAGAAATGCGCTAAAATAGACATCAAGAGCGCTAATACAGAAATACTCTATGAAAATAGTAAAGAGTGCTACAAAATCAGTAAAGAGTGCTATAGGATCATTAAAGGGCGCTGTAAGATCATTAATGGGAATTGCAAGATCAATAATGGGCATTGTAGGATCATTAATGGGCACTGCAGGATAAGTAAAGAGTGTTGTAGAATCCTTAAAGGGCGCTATAACAAAGTTAAAGAGCGCTAAACTAGGTGTGAACTGCGTTGAAGCATGTTTAATGTGCTAATACGCTCTTCCAGCCGTAACCTGTCAGAAAAATCTATGAAAAGATGTTAAAATTGGGGCAAGAGCCCCATGGTGGGTGCCAAAAATGTGTGTGGGAAATGTTAGTATCAAAATAAGATAACAAAAACACACCAATGCAACATTAAACTAAAAAAAGCTAAATAAAATGAAATCAAAAAATCAAACAGAGCTTCTTCAGAATTGTTCCATTGTCCTCTATCTCTAGTGATTTGCTTGAAGCTGTTGCTCTCAGATTGTATAAGAAAATCTTCTTAGAATGGAAACTTGCAGAACGAGTATGCAAAGGGAGAGTACTTCTCTATCCTATATGCTAGTGGAGTGAAATGTTGGTATACGGATATGCACAGGGGTTGTGGATTATGAATGCTTTTGAAGCTATGATATGAGGATGATAGGCCATGATATGGAATGCTAATATGCTAAGCTATGCTATACTATGATTCTAAAGGCTATGGATGCTGGAAGGCTAATTGACTATAGTTTTCCTTTATGAAAGCTTCCTTTTTTTTTTAAGACCTGGTATTCCCTTTTATAGATTTTTATAGGCAAGAGCCTGGCTGGAAAAGATCAATGGCTGTAAGATTGTCTGGTAAATTTGAATGGTGAGAGATGGAGAGGTTGAGAGGAATATGGAAGATGTTGGGAGGTTGGAGAGAAGAATGGAGGTTTTTCTTCAACCCACGGGAACAACTTTGCTCAAAAACAAAGAAATTTATTAATTTTTTGTTTTGAAGTTGTTTCGCGGTTCTTGTAGATAATCCAAATTAAATAAATAATTTATTTAATTTTATATGTTATGTGGATTGAGGGATTTGAATTTTTGAAATATTTGATGTGAATGGAGATTAGAAGACTTAATTAAATATTTAAGATATTTAATCGCGAATAGACTTTAGAAGAATTAATTAAATATTTATAATATTTAATTGTGAATGGAATTTAGAGGATTTTTAGAAGAGAAGAATATTTAATCTTTATTTGAATAAAATATTGAAGCCAAGATTATATGATAATTAATATAAATAAATCATAATGTTTATTTAATTAATTAAGAAATGGATAAGAAAAGTGATTAAATAAACTTATTTATTTAATCAAAATGAAAGAATGAACAATATAAATAAATTATTTAGATTTATTTATACACAGATTGAATTCAGAGATTTAATTAAATATTAGAAATATTTAATTAATTACCAGACTATTGTGATCTAACCATTTTTAGGTGTATACAGACAACATATTAAAAAAGGGAAGAGGATCTTTGTGAGCATCTGGAGAAGATATTCATTAGAGCCTTGGAGTATGGTATTTCTTTGAATCCAAAGAAATGTGTGTTCAGAGTACTAGAGGGAAAATTATTGGGACATATTGTTTTCGAGGATGGAGTGAAAATTGACCCAAAGAGGGTAATTGCAATTGATAAAGTCTCACAACCCCAAAATTTCAAAGGAATACAATCTTTCTTTGGAAAAATAAACTTCTTAAGGAGGTTTGTGACAAATTTTGCTGAGATAGTTTGCCATATTTCCAAAATGCTCAAGAAAGGAGCCAAGGTTGAGTGGGATAAGGAGTCTGTGTAGGATTTCCAAGCCATTAAGAAAGCAATAAAGGAGGCTCTTGTGTTAAGAACCCCTAATTTTTCCAAACCTCTAAAGATTTTCTCATTTTATTTGTTTCACACAATTGCAACTATATTGTTACAAAAGAATGCAGAAGGTTTTGAACAGCCTGTAACCTTTTTCAGTAAATATTTGCAAGCTGTAGAACTTAAGTATGATATAAATGAAAAACAAGCATATGCACTAGTGAAAGCAGTAAAGGATTTTAGGCCTTATTTGATGGGAGCTACTATAATTTCCTATGTTCCTAGTGTTGTTGTTAAGGACATCTTCACACAACAAGAATGTCAGGAAGAAGGTGTAGATGGATAAATAGGATCCAAGAATTCAATATTGAGGTTCAAATTACTAAACTGGTAAGAGGAAAAGGATTGGCCAAGCTTATGGCCCAAAGTAATCTGGAAGCAAATTAGGTGAATCTGCTAGAAGATGAGAATATATCACACATATGTGATGTGGAGCATTCTGAGTGGTATAAAGATGTAATATATTATTTACAAAGAATGAAATCTCCTGACAATTTAAGTGAGAATGAGAAAAGGACATTGAAGTTACATGTTATCAAATATTTTATTGTTGATGGAAATCTCTAGTGGAGAAATGGAGAAGGTGTCATGCTAAAGTGTGTTGACCAAGATCAAGCAAAAGAAATTTTGAGTGAGATGCATGGTGGAGTTTGTGGAGGGCATTATATGGCTAAAAAAATTGCACATAAGATAATGAGGGTCAGATTTTGGTGGCCTACAGTTTTTTAAGGATGCACACCAACTAGTGAAGACATGCGACGTTTGTCAATGTTTCTCTGGTAAGTTAAAATTTTCTAGTAACTTGCCTCTAAAACCAGTTATAGTAAAAGCTCCATTCCAGCAATGGGGCATTGATTTTATCAGAGAGATAGAATGTAAATCTAGCTGAGGCCACTCATGGATATTGGTGGCTATTGATTATTTTACCAAGGGAGTGGAAGCAATTCCAACAAAGAAAGCTACTAGTAAAGTAGTAATTGACTTCCTGATGAGCAATATATTGACTAGATTCGAGTGTCCATAGAACATTATATCAGATAATGCAATGTGTTTTAGATCTGAAGATTACATAGAATTTTGTGAAGAGCATGGCATCCAAATTTCTTATTCATCACCATATCACCCATAGGGAAATGGACAGGAAGAATCAAGCAATAAAAGCTTGATGAAGATCATTAAATGAAACCTAGATCAGAATAAAAGGGCTTGGGATTCTAAGCCGAGATTAGCAGTTTGGGAAGATAGGGTAACTGTGAAGAAGGAAATAGGTTGTGCTCCATTTGACTTGGTTTATGGGATAAATGCCAGGTTGCCCTAGAATAACCTAATGGAAATATATAAGTTTGTCCAGATGTATGACAATGAAATTGATGATGAGATGCAGTTGAGAGTGGAAGCTCTTATAGAATTGGATGAAACCAGGAGGGAGGCACAAAAGAGAAATGCAAAGTTGCAGTTGCAAATAAAGAATTTGTATGACAAGAGGGTAGCTGCAAGGAGTTTCAAAAATGGAAATTTGGTTTTAATGTGGAATGCCAGACTGGAAGATAAAGGGAAACATGGGAAATTTGATGCAATCTGGTTGGGTCCATTTTTTATTAATAGTAAGTGGGGCGAAGATTCTTACTTCCTCCAAGATATGACAGGGGATATTCTTGAACTACTAGTTCATGGATAGTTCTTGAAGTTATACTTCACTTGAAGTATTCTTTTCCATGAATAGTAGTTTAGGTTTGCATATTTTGTACATGCTTTGGGTTGTTTTTTCCGAACAATCCCTTTTGGTTGCCTCTGCCTCTTGGTCTGCTCCACTTGAGATTCTTAATCCTCGCTTCATTCTAGTGGAATGAACATCCCCAACTGGAGCCACTGTTGGAGATTCATATTTTCCTCCTTATGTTTCACTTAGGTCCTACCTTATATCACTGGTCTTTCATGGTGTTGATTTTCTTGAGGGTTGGGGTTTTAGCCTTATTTTCATGTAAAACCCTAATGTTTTTTTTATGCCTTGGTTGGGTTCTATTTTGCTATTACTTTTTTGAGGAATTTTAAACAACTTAGGCCCCACTGTTATGTCTAGGCTGGGTCCTTTTACTCTAAATTTTCCATTTGCTCCGCAGGTTTTATTTTTCCTAAGTTTGGGTTAGCCTCATGCTGAATTGTTTTAAAACAACTTATATCATTGTTTTCCATCTGCCTAGTGATGTCCCCTTGCCCTATATTGAATGTTTTATTTTGTAGAGGGATGATGTTCGTACCATTGTTGATCAATCACCTTCAGATATCAATAGTTGCCCGCCATCCCATGATTGGGAATTGTAGGATTGCAATATCACGGGCAAGCACCACATGTCCTATCTGGGGGATCAAAATTTCCCACCGCCAATCAACTACCATTTGATCTTAGCCTGTGCCCGCTATTTTGCAATCAAAAGGTGCTCACTTTTTAGTTTATCATGACGTAGTGAGATTTTTCCACTTGTACAAGGTAGGGCCCGAGGAAATTTTTTTGATATATTTTAAATGTTTCATTGCTTCGAAAGAAAAACATTTAAAATGAAATATTGAAAAGGCCAGGGAAATTCATTAAAAATGAGAAGTGGAGAAATTAGGGCAACTAGTCAAGTCAAAGAGGATCTACGGTGGAGATTAGAGGTTGAGTCTGGCCGCATCCTAGCCGTTCCCTGCCATCCCATGATCCCAAACTGCAGGATCGTGATATCATAGGTGGGCGCCGCGTGTCCCATCCGATGAAGCCGAAGAAATAAAAGGGTGGGTTGCTAAAGTGCTCTTAAGGTGCACGTACTTTAAATCGATGGAGATGTTATGATCTCAATGGAAACTTTTCTCGAGCGTTAGTGGTAAGGCCGATGACTTTGTTGAATGAACGAGATCATTTATGCTTAAGATCAACGGTTGCCTACCATCGCATGGTCAAAAGTTGCAGGATTACAATATCGCGGGCAACCACCATGTGGTTTCCCTTCACAGTGTATGGTATGATGGGCCTTTGTTTTCCATGTTGGTGGCTGTGCCAGCTCATTTGAAGGTGGTCATTTGATGATTTGATTCAACTAAAGAATTGACGGTTGGAATTTAAAGTCTAAGTCAAAGTATGGTTGGAGCCATTTCATCAGTGTGTGGGAGAGTTTTAATGGTGGAAGGGACGCTTACTGGCATGATTCAATAAATAAGTCAGATGTTGCATTTTTAGTGGTTTCTAGTTCTGCTTTAGTGGCAGTCTCGACATGGATTTTTTCTGGTCTTTATTGCTGCATCGACTTTTCCAGGTGTGCCAATTGGCTGGTGGCATGTGTACTCTCTGGCTCGATGCCTGTTTGCTCCTTCATTCTCTATCAGAAGGATTTCAAGGCTAGAAGTAAGGTGAGGAAGTTAGAAAATTTTTGTCGAGTCTAGGTTAAGTTGTAGAGCAACTTGTAAAGTCTAGTGGTTTTAGGAAGGATGCAATTTAGGTTTTGAGTCATTCTCTTGCAGGTATTGAGTTCATAAGGATTTGATGTTGTATAATAGTACTAGCATTTGAGTTAACAAGAGAAATTCAAGCTCATGTCTCTCCATTGTACTTGCATATCTGAACCTTACCAAGGGTTATTTTATCCATCTCACTGTTGTGGTTTTTGTGATCCTTATTTTCTCTTTATTTCAAAGAATTAATTAAAATTCTTGAATGGGATTATAGGCGGATATGTACTCTATAAGGATTTGCTAAGTAGTATTGAGTAGAATACACATTGACGAGATTGTAATGCAATGTCATCAAAGATTTCATATGTTATGTGTTAAATCTATTATATACCCTTAGATGCTTATAAATTTGACTCCTTCCCAATGGATACATGGCACTGGTCTAAGTTGTAATCACCCATATGATTCAGTAGTTGTTTGTCTTTTCCTAGAGCTTGCTCCAAACTGCAAATAAATGACTATTTTATACTATCTTGTGTTGTAGTTATCTCATGCTCCAGGTAGTTGATATTACTGATGAATAGCCAATTTATTTCAATATTATCCTACCATGTTGAGCTATTAAGTGATATTATCTATTATTGTTAATGTTGTTCATGATAATGGTGTAGAGGTCATAAACACATTAAGGGATCACCCTCCTGGGTCTTGTAGAGCTCGAAGTGTAGGAGGATTTTTTATGTCCTCGTCAGTTGGTCCAGGTCCTTCAAGCTACCCTTGATTGGAATTGGCACTTCTAGAGTTAGATTAGAAGACAAACCTGGTGTTAGTGTAAAAAGAAACCAACAGGTTGAAGGCCTGATCAATCTATCCACCTTGTCCCTAATTCAGATAATGAAGGTCGCATCAATTGCTCAAGCTAACGCCAATGAGAAGATTTTGAAGTCTCACATTGAGGATAATGAAATTTTGTGTCTTTCATCTAGATTTTTGGAGAAAATTATGCCGACTCATGTGAAGGATCCATCTGGTTCATCCTCTAGTGAACTAAAGAAGCTCATAAATTTTTTAAGTACTCACTTTGAGTCTCTTGAAAAATCAGCCATGGATAAAGTGCAGAAAGATTTTAATGGAAAAAGATTTATTTGGTTGAAGGAAGTGATTGCAAAGGATAAAACTCTATTAACCACCTACATGAAGAATATTCAAGGTTCTATATCTAAAGGTGGAAATGCCTATAAGTCATGTTTGGTTTTGTCCAAGTTTATTGAAGATAATGAGAAGAAGATGAAGGATCTTGAAAAACAATTGGCTACCATTTTTTATGCTCTTGATCCATTAGCTAGTTATGTTGGTAAGCAAGAAGGTCAAGTAATATCTCTACTTGACAAAATAAGGAACCTAAAGAATGAAAATGGCATGATTGTAGAGAGATCTTGTGAACTCAGAGGACTAATTGGTCTAAAGATTGAATTAATGGTGAGTGCATTAAAGGAAGCCAAAGATGCTATGGCAGTTAGTGACCCAATGAATCTTGAGTCTAGTGAAGCTCAATCTTATTTAGTCTGTGGGCACAACAATTTTGGAGAGTTTCAAAAAGGTTTGTGACACAAATTTAAGAGTGTTGAAGCAATATTTTGCAGATGTTTTCAAATTTGTGTAAGTTACAAGTTCATGCCTGTACCATTTTGAAATTTTGGAATTTTGTTTCCCTAGTTTTTTCCATTGATGTCAAAGGGGGAGAGTTGTACAGTGAAAAATGTATATCGATCTTAGGGGGAGTTTCCTTTTTGAATTAAGATTGAAGATTCTCTTTGAAGTTTTGTGGTAGTGTAATTCATGTTGGTTTTGATCCAACACTTACTCATTTTTCACTAAGTGTTGCCATCAATACCAAAGGGGAATATTTTTGGAAAGAGACACTACAAATTCTATCTAGTGTTTTCATTGATGGAAACCCTAGTTGGTGACTAGATCTGCACATCATCATTTTCTCCTACCAGCAGAAAGATTGAAGATAGTCAAGGAAGAACAGAGCATCCGACAGTTTTGTGTTCATCGATTCACTTGCATATTTTCTGTTGCTATTTTGAGTTGTGGATGTCATGGGAGGTTGATCTATATATTTCTTGTGTTGTCCAAAATTCTCAGTGCCTTGTATCAAGTTGTGTGCTAGTTTGGAGATCTGGTTAGATATCTTTATGTTCATCTGTGTTTTATGGCCGACCGAGTTGATATACTGTGTCACAGATATTCAAGGAGTGTTTGTTCAATTGTTTTTGTGTTCGATCATCTTAATTTGGGCCGAGCTAAGTTGTGTCTGACCATTGTGGATGTGCATTTAATTTAACTCATGATTTAAGCCAACAATTGTAAATATTTTCAAGTTCTATTGAAGCCGACTTGTGATTAAATTGCTAGTCGTGGATTATATAGATGATCAATTATATCATTTTTATATATATGAATGGTGTGTCAATGTGTATTGTGAATACCAAAAGGGTGTTTGAGTGATTTGATGAACAATTTCACTTGTGCATAAAGATTTTTTGGTGCGAGTCAGAGCAGAGCAGAGCAGAAGTGTTGAATCAATCCAAAGGATAGAAGATCGACTACTGAGCCTAACTGGAACTATAATCAAGCATTTGTAGATGCTACTCTCTTAGTTCATTCTTTGGATCTAATCCAAATCTTTGTAAGGTAGTGTTCCTTTCTATTTTGAGCAGTGAGCTCTAGGAAGTGAGCCTGAATGCAAATGCATTCCCATATTGTAAACTTCCTTTTAAGTATACTCAGATCATATTGTGGATTGGCCATCCCCTG
Source organism: Sequoia sempervirens (assembly GCA_007258455.2). Classification (NCBI taxonomy): domain Eukaryota; kingdom Viridiplantae; phylum Streptophyta; class Pinopsida; order Cupressales; family Cupressaceae; genus Sequoia; species Sequoia sempervirens. Next base: position 61,574,163 of record VDFB02105785.1, on the reverse strand, counting down.
TCGTTTTTCCCCTAACAGGGTTTCCACGTAAAAATCCCTATGTTATTGTTTTGTGGTTCTTTACTTTCTATTCATGCATATTGCTTTTGGTTGAATGTTTTCAGTGGGTTAAAGATTAGAATAATAAAGTTAATTTTTGTAGAACACTAATTCACCCCCCCTCTCATTATTGCTTGTTTCCAATAGTTTTATCTTCAATAGATGAACTAGGGGATCTATTGATTAAATAACAAGAAGTACTTATAGCCTTTTCCCAAAGGCATCAATCTAGCTTAGCACTACTTAACATACTCCTAGCTCTTTCCATTAAGGTTCGGTTCATCCTTTATGCTACTCCATTTTTTTGAGGTGTATATGGAGTAGTTTTTTTTCTCACAATTCTCGCATGCTTACAATAATTATAAAATTCCTTAGAACAATATTGACCACCATTATCTAATCTCAAAACTTCTATCTTATGATATGATTTTTTCTCAACCAAAGCCTTAAATTACTTAAACTTATTAAACACATCAGATTTGTTATGCATCAAATAGATCCAAGTATATCTTTAGACATCATCAATAAATGTAACATAATATCTAGATTTTCCAATAGAGTCAATATCCACAGGACCCATAACATCTGAATGAATAATCTCTAATAATCTTTTAGCTTTATTTGTTCCTTTAAGAAATGAAGATCTAGATTGCTTTCCAAACTCACAATTCTCACAAAAATCATGTTTTCCAATATTATAATCAGGAATACCATCAACCAATTTCTTATTAAGAATGGTCCTAAGACCTTTTTCACCAATGTGGTCCAATCTATGGTGCCACAACATACATGTATTTTCAACTTCAGTTACATTGGATAATTTATTCAAAGTGGAGGCATCACGCTTAAACAAAGTCCCTTTCTAAGATCCTTTAGCAACCACCATATTCCCTTTCACCAATTTGCAACCACTTTTATCAAATGTCACATGCATTCTAGAATCATTGAACTTGGAGATAGAAAGTATATTTCTAGCAAGTCCTAGAATATGTAAAACATCACTAAGGGTATTAACCCTACCACTACTAAAACACAACTTTACCTCTCCTTTTCCCACAATCTTTGTTGTTCTATTATCTCCAAAGAATACATTCCCTCCATCATATGCAATATACTTCATGAACCACTCCTTTTTAGGAGTCATATGATAGGATCAATCTGTATCAATAAGCCAAGAGTCATCACTAACAATATTAGATGTAATGATTAATGCATCATTGGTGTCATCCAAGGATTTCTCTGTAGAAGCATCAAAACCCTTTTTCTTGTTCTTACAGTCCTTCTTTACATATCCAGGTTTCCCACAATTCCAACACTCTACCTTACTCTTACCAGGGGTTTTAGACCATCCTTTAGACTTACTCTTTCCTTTCTTGTCTACCTTAGATTCCTTTTCCTTAGGCCTACCTCTCACAAACAAGGAATCTTTGGATCCCATTTTAGATTTCCTTATCTCCTTTGATAGGAGAGTAGGAATTATATTGTCCATCTTAGGATCTGCACCACTACCACTTATAGCAACAATTAGATTTTCCCAAGATTCTGGTAAAGGACAAAGTAACAAAATGCATTAATCTTCATCTTCTATCTTTACATATACAGATGCTAACTGACTCAGAATCAAATTAAAATCATTTAAATGATGTGCAACAGAATCACCATCTTTGATCTTTAAAGAATACAACTATCTTTTTAGATACAACTTATTAGTAAGACTTTTAGTTTGATAAATATCACCAATCCTTTTCCACAATTTGTATGCAATAGTTTCATCTAAAACATTCAAGAGAATAGCATCATCAAGACATAATCTTATGGTCCCTCTTTTCTTCTTATCAAGCTTAGGCCAATCTTCATCTAACATCGTTGTAGATGGATTTTTATCACTACAAACAGCTAACCATTGATCTCTCTCTTCAAGGAGATCCTCTATTTTTAATTTCTACATCTCATAACTAGATCCATTGAATCTTTCAATATCTAAAAAATAATTAGAAGTCATTGTAACATACTTCTCTTACAAATCTGCAATAACACAATTAAAAGCTCCCACTATAGCCCAAAAACCATCAAAATTTTAAGCAAAAGGTGTCCCAAACTCTAACCAACCATTAGCTCTAATAAAAAATGTTAAAAATTGAAGGTGATTATGTAGCTTAAAAATTGTAATCCTATGAAACTGTAGATTAAATTAAGTATTCTTTGTCACAATTTCTTTGTGGGTGATTAATATGATTAATTCAATTTTACCATTTGTAGAAGTAGACAGAAGATTGTAGAAGAATGAGACAAGAAGATAGAAGTGATAGAGCATATATGTGGAGAAACCATTTTGGAAAAAAACTCCACCACCAAAATCAATAGTACTTGTATTATTTAACCTTAGAACAAGATTAGAATAACCCTCTATCAATCCTTGATTGAGATGCTTCTTTTTCCTTCAACAATTCTTCTTCACAACCTGCAATAAACTCTAATAGAACTCTCTCCAACTTGCTGCAATTAATATAAAATAATAAACATTGTAAACTCCAAAGAGTTGACAAAAACAAGAGGATAAAGATGTTCTCAAATATCCATGCCATCTTTGTGCAAGTAGAGTTCTTCCATAAAAAACAATGTCAAACCAAGTCCCTCATCAATTTGGGCATCCCAAACTGAAGTCCTGACTCAATGTTGATTATGAAGATATCTTGTAAGCTTCTCTTGAAAGTTGGTTCCCAAGAATGGGCCCACTTAACTCAACCTTCTAAATATCTTCTCATTGAAAAGGTGTTAACTCTAAGATGCCAACTTGGGTGCCCAAGGTGGGTCCAAGTCAATCTTTGTTAACTAAAATATGTCTCTCCACCATTCATGCAAACATCATGCATGATTGATCATCCCCTGTTATCTTTCATGCAACTGAAGTCATTAGCATTCAAGTCAACTGAATTCCACTACATGCAACTCAAACTAACTAAACTAAACTAAACTAAACTAAAATTGAACTGAACTAAACTAAACTAAACTAAACTAAAACTGAAACTAAACTCATAGTGCCACTCCACATACATTATAATTATCAATCCCTATTTTGTAGGAACAAGACATGCATTACATAAGAGTTATCAATTCACCAAATAGTTAGCTGAAACAAGGTGTGTCCCACCTCCCATGAGGGCACCCCATGTGCTCCTATTTTGTAGGAGCTCTTTTTGGGTATCCCCACATGTTCCTGTCATTTAGGAATAATTACAAATGTCAGTTTACATGTTCATTTCATTCAAATTTAATCTCTATCTAATCCTAGTGTTGGGGAACACTTTCCAAGGACTTAGGAGATAGATGAAATATGTTTAGGATTGCAATTAAATGGAATCAAATTCTCAACATGTTTGTGGAGGGTTTCAATAGGTCAATTAGATCTTGAGAAAGTGGCCTATATGTTGTTGTAGAGCAAATAGTTTTTTTTTTGAGCACCATTAGTGGCAGGATGAGTTTAGATTAATTTAGGGATTTGGTACAAAAGGATTTAGGGCCTATCTACTTAATTCAAACCTAGGGCTCAACTTAGAGGTGCAAAATTCAAAATTTTTGACATAATTGTGACTTTTTAAGGAAAATTCAACCTATGTAAAGCAATTAAAACAAATCACAAAAGCCAATTTGATTGAATACACAATGAATATTAACCCTATTTTTTGACAGTTTAAATAAAGCATAGAAAGTTGCATTGGTTTTAATTACAACTTTTTATTCATGAGAAATCCTAATGTTGATCACACTAAACTCTACAAATGCATTTTCTCAATCTCTTATGCACTTCAAATTTGTTCATAATTCTTAATTATGCAAAAACTAATCATTTACATCCAGTTTGAGTGGAATTGGGTAGCTTTGGAAGTCACTTCCACCATTACTGCTCACTCCCGTGAAGCAAAAAATGGCTACCATGTTCATACCCCTGACTTTGAATTTATGTCATTGATCTACCCATGAGATGTCCTTTCGAACAACTTAGATCGATTCAATGATGTTTGAATTTCCATGTTTGTCGTGTGCCACTCCATTGGCCAATGAGATTTTTCCAACTGGATGTTAACTCATCTACTTTCTTGGATCCTTCCTTTCTCTTTCCACATGACCCAAAGATCCATGTGGTGGCAACTCGTTGACCCCACAATTTTTAATAAAGAATTATTTTAATCATGTGGGGTGGGCAAGGAACAACTGAGATTTAATCTCACCATCATATCTTAGTCATTCATTTGAAAACTTAGGACACTGGGTTCAATAGTGAAAACTAGGCCCCACACCCATAGTGGTATACGTTTCAATAGCCCACTAACCCCACACTTTCTCCATGACATCACTAACAAGCCTCGCAGGGCTAGCGGGGAACAACCAGGATCAACCCTTAGGATTGAACGGTCCCTTAATCTACACATGCGATAAATTTAGTTTTAAAAATGGGGACACAAATAGGTAAACAATAACATAACCCTTAGGAACAAAAGACTTAAGACTTAAATCTTTTATCATAGAAAATATCTGGCCCGACTATAGAAAAATAAAGTGATAGGAAGGAGTTCAGCGACCAACAATCTTAGAAAAAGAGGCTGGTGAAAACGATGATTTTAATGGCTTAATTTACCACTTAAGTGATTGAAAATTGAGTGTGAGAGGTCAACAAAGGATTAGAACGTTAAACGCTTATGATAGTGCAAATTTTGAAAACAAGGTTTTTAACCTAAACCCTAAACCCTATCCTAAACACAAAAGCTCAGAATCATGACAAGGCAAGACTCATCTCAAATTTTCAAAAAATTTAAATAGCTCTACTAGTGGCTCATGCTCCAGGATGCATACCATTGGTGGGTATGGTGAGAATCCAGATCTCATTGCCAAACAGATCAACATAGAGAAACAAAAAACCTAGGAGCCTACTCGGACAAGGAAAGAAAATGCAACTGAAAGCAAACACACCAAACCTATGTACACTAATTACAAAAATAGAAAATGTACATGGAATATAACCTATTTTAGGAGAAATAGGACTTCAAGAACTATGCATGTACTATCAATTCAATAATTTCACTTGTCAAGGATTGCAAGAAATATGATTCATCTTCTTGTGTATCTGCAATCAAATATGGCCCAAGCCATAGGGGATCAACTTCCCATGTTTTCCTTTGTCTTCCATCCTTGCATTCCACATTAAGACCATGCATCCAACTTCAAATATTCTTCCAATGGCCTTCTTATCATATAGGTGTTTGACTTGAAGTTGCAACTTCTCATTTATTTTATGAGATTCTCTGCTAGTTTCATCAAGTTCAATTAGCTCTTCCATCCTATGTTGCATTTCGTCACATATGTCAGTATCATATTCTTGAACAAAATTGTACATCTTCAACAAGTTATTATGAGGTATCCTTGCTTCTACTCCATAAATAAGATTAAATGGTGACTGCCCAATGACCTTCTTGACTGTAGTCCTATCTACCCACAATGCAAGCTATAATTTTGAATCTTGTGCTTTCTTGTTCTTCTCAATCATCTTTTTTTTTATCTTCATCAAACTCTTGTTGCTATATTTTTCCTTTCCATTCCCTTGTGGGTGATAATTAGATGATTAGGAGATACATATACCATGCTTATTGTAAAAATCAGTAAATTCCTCATATTTGAAATACATGGCATTGTCAAAAATGATTCTTTCTAGGACTCCAAATCTAATCAATATATTATTCATGAAAAAATCAATCACTACTTTTCTTGTTTCTTTCCTAGTGGGAATTGCTTCTACCCAATTTGTAAAGTAATCTGTTGCAACAAGGATCTAGGAGTGTCCCCCACTTGATTTCTCTAACATTTCACCAATAAAATCAATTCCCCGTTATTGAAAAGGAGCTTGAATTGAGATTGGCCTAAGAGGTAGATTACCTGAGAACTTTAATTTATCAGTGAACCTCTAGCATTCATCACATCTCTTAACAAAATTGTGAGCATCTTTGAATACAATTGGCAACCAAAATTCTGCTCTCAGTATTTTGTGAGTAGTTGTCTTTTCCATGTAGTGACCTCCACATGCTCCTTTGTGCATTTCAATTAAAATTTCTTCTACCTAATCTCCATTTGCACATCTAAGTAACACACCTTCTAGGATTCTCCACCAGATTTCACCATCAATAATGATATATTTGATAGCCTACATCTTGAGAGTTCTTTCTGTAGACATGTCAAATTTACATCATGCATAATCATATTCCATTCATCTAATAAATCAGGACTTTATTTAAATCAAATCCAAATCATACATTTTCCATGCTTTTCTGATTTTAATAAATCAATTATCAAAGTCCTAAAAGTCAAATCATCTAATCAGCATTAAATCAGCATAATCATCATTAAATTAATCTAATCCTAATCTAAGGCTAATCCCATCCCACTTGCACAATAAATCAATTTTATTGATTTATTAAAACACTCATTTTCATCACACAAGTCAAACAGGGCATTTATTGTTGTTTTCCTTGTCCCCCTCTCAATTTATGCAAAATGAATTCAAATTTCCCCCTCTTGGGCACTCTTCCCAAATCTTGCACACACATTAACTAATCACATGATGACAAGTGTCCTCAATTCATTGGCTTGTTTTGATCCCACATTGGTCCCTCTTCAACATTCAACATTTTGAAAATCTTTAAATAGGTGCATCATCCTCAAGCAAATCCTTCACAATCTTCACAATTTCATGCAAGGTTACTCTCTTCACTTGAGATTTAATCTTGTTCATCATCACTCCACCATCTTCATAGCATTTTCAATTTGAGCTTTTATCAAGGATTGGGAAAGGGTCACTAGCACAAGTGACACCAATCCAACTATGGAATAGGTAGTTTGTTGAATGTTTTCATTATGCATTTGGTTTTCTTTTATCTTTTGTGGCATTTTGGAACATTTGCAATGTATTTCATAGGGGTATTCTTGAAGGATTTGTTGATACTAACCCTTGTTTGAGTATAGTGTTTGCAGATTTTTAAAGGTACTCACATATGGCGCTAGAAGGAGGGCATCAACTTAAGCATTTCATTTCTTGTTTTGTGTTACTTCACTTTGGCTTCCATTGTGTGAAATAAGAAGGATATTAACAATACTACCTTGTGTTTAGCTAAATCTTATGTGAGCAGTGTCTTTTTCAAAGTTCCTTCTGATTGATGCATGATAACTTATGCTATTGTTAAACTCAAGCACATTAGGATATTTCATATGGAAAAGAAAACTGTCCTCCACATATTCTCGTATCATATTATACAGAGGATTCTTGTTTGAGAATTCCTATTTTCAATATGTGTAGTGTTTCTCATTTATGGAGTATTCGTAACAATAGGAAGAAAGACATGTTTGAAAAGTTATCCACCTGCCAACAAAATCAACGCATGAATACATTATGATTTATATCTTAGACAGTAACAGATATAATCTCCAAACAAAATCTGTGTTTAAAAAGCTTGTGTATGTTTGTTGTTTTGCTACCACAGTGATTAAATAAAAGGTGTCTTTCCAGGTCTGCGTCCTTGTCATAGTCATTCAAAATATCTACTTCGCTTAAAATGGTCAAGGAAATAATGGTGTTGGTTGCATCACGTAGAGTGTCACAGTATGTCTGACTATTAGCATTCATTTATGGTATCCTGGACGCATTGTATCTTATACCATTTACAATAGATGTGCTTTTATCTTGCAGGGGAGGATGCTTTTTTTTAATTCATACTGCTTTGTTTTTCTGAAAAGGAATAAAACTATATCCATATCATTTGATGCTCATTCACCTTTCACTCAATTCTCATTCGATATCCATTGCCTTTCACACGCAACTGCTAGCCATTCGCAAGAAAGACGTCTATTTGCTTTCTGTACAGCAGAGAAATCACTTTAGTGGAGTTGGTGGGACTGCGCATTAACTCAAAATGGCACAGATATACTACCTCTTCTAATGTCTTTCTGATACGGGTTTTTGAATGTTCTCTTTATTGTGCAGATATATTGCTTGTCTTGTTCGCTTATAAGGCATGTTAGATTATCACTTTAATTTGAATGATTTATAATAACTTACTGAGGGAGGACGTTTTGGTAGATATGTTATTGTTGTATGCCACAGATTGCTGACAACGGCTGAAGAACTTGTCTTTAAACCTGCCAATTAGATTGATTCCTATTTTTAGATGTTTGGAAAGGAATGAGATCTGAGTTGTAAGTCCACTTTTCAGCGTATAATCTCATTGATGACTATCTGGTCGCATGCAGCCGAACTATCCTTTGGTACATTCAATACGTAGGAACTAAAAGTGAGAACATAGCAAATGCCATATGATAGACAGCCATTCGTTGTATTCTGGAAATAAATGCTATCCTTATATGGTCAAGATAATTAATGACAACATCGATTTGTGTTCACTAACCCATCGCCATCAGAGATCTTCAATCAATGCAATTGCTAATGGGAAAGTAGCTATCCTTTTCTGTGTCCTATCATTTAATTGGAGACTCCGTAACTGACTCTTAAATCTGTTGGAGAAGTTCGCGTCCTTTGATTCATTTAGAGACCCATCAATCCACTGTCAAAATGTGCGCTAGTTGGAGGTTTCTTACTCAGTATTTATGGCATCGACCTCATACCTGCTGACTGCTTTTTCTTACTCATTTTTAAAAATTACTTACACCTGCCAAATGTATATGTTCTGCTGACTTTCTCTATCTGCAGATAATGATGAATGACAGTCAAAGCTGGTGGAATTACACTTACTCATTGCGTGGACATTAGCTGTTCTTTTCTTCTTTACACCTACCAATTTGACTTTCTTTCCTCCGACGGTGTGCTGATAGGATATGAATTGAATGATCAAAATCTTTCTGTGTTTTCAAAACTGCATGACTAATAAGAAGATTTTGCTACGTGGCAAAGCAGGTGGGAGGAAAGAAAACAAAAAAGAAAAAGAAAAAGGAGAGTACATTGTGATCATTTCTGAATGATAAAAATGCATTGAAGTTTTTCTTATGCCTCTTCAACAAGTTAATCCTTATAAGTTTATTATGATTTACATGCATAATTACGCACACCACATTTAAGATTTATTGGTTCTTTGAGATATTCTGTCCGAAAGTTCATATTTGATCAATTTAAGGCCTAAGTTGATTTAAAACTTAATGTCTACATCATTACATTTTGAAATGTGCCACAACCTTAGTGCCTATTTATTCTTTAAAATTTGACTTCCTTTTTATTTTCTCAGCATTGAGTTATAAATTGAGTCATCATTATGGTTACTTCAAAATAGTAAACATTTGAACTTAGGATGATGCTTTCAAAGGGTGTATTCTTTTTTTTTTTATATACCTTTAAGTGATGTAAATTGTGATAAACAAGTATGATGCCTTCTCAAAATAGGATCATTAATGACTTATTTATAAACCTTCCTTTTTGTTATCATCATTTAGAAACATGTTATTGTTTGAAGTTAAATCAAAATAAGTTGGATTCTCACATAAATTGTCTTTTTTGTTTATAGGTACAAAAGCAAACGAAGGTACAAGCGAAGGTACAAACGAACAGAGGCGAAAAGATGCAAAGCAAAAGAGGAGGAGGATTCTTGTTTGAAAACACAATGTGTTTTTTAACACTTTGATTTTTTGATCAAAACTACTTCACGAAAGGAGGGAAATGTTTTTTTGAAAACACAATGTGTTCTTTAACACTTTAAGTGTTTAATCAACACTACACGAAATTGTTTTCCTTTTCGTTTTAGAACATTAGTTTTCAATTGGGGCTAAAACGAACAATTTCATTTTCATTGCAAAGGGCTTAAAATGAACCTTAGAACAAACTTACTAGATTTCGTTTTGGTTTAAAATTGAACAAGGCAAACTTCACACTTGATTTTGGTGCTTAAAATGAAGTCATCATTGCTTTGAGGCTAAAACGAACAAGTGCTTGATTGTGTTATTTTGTCTTTTGAGTGCGTATCCTCTCCCCTTGCGCTTCGTGCGATCTAGGGTGCAAGAGAAACACTCAAAATACATTTTATTGCTTTGAAACACTTCATTTTGGGCTTAAAAATTGAACAATCTTGTGCGAGTGTGAGTAGGGGCATTTTCGCGTACATTCTCGTTCTTTGTGCCATCAAAGATCGATCGAGTTACGGATTGTGTCCTTGCTCGCTTTTGTTTATCTTAGAGGGCCTGCCTTGGGGAAAAAGTACTCACCCAAGCGACGACTCAACCGGTAACACTCTAAAGCCAAGAGTATTTCCAGCCGGGATATAAATGAGGATTTTGGTTAAACGCCATAATCACGCGGTTGGCTCTGACAAGATGGATCTGAAAGGGGACTCTTGCCACGCTAATGCACCCCATGAATCCAAAAGTCCTACTAGAACTCATGTGTTAGAATTCACAAATCCTTAACTGCTTTTCATAGGCAAGAACGCACGCTTCCGGGCTTCTACAATTTTACGCTACTTTTTAGTAGAGATGGAAGCATGCCATGGGAGTTTCATGGGTGTTGATGCTTGCTGCCCCTATAAGTGAGAGCCGAGGGTTGGGGTCAAGCATCAACCAATCGCTAAAGTAGGCGAGCCGATCGTCCAAGTGAATTGCTTAACAAACATTATTCATCACATCCTAGGCTTGTAATTGTCTTTTTGTTTGTGTAATTCTGTTTACTTTGCAAACAAACACCTAAACATGATCATGCAAATTTCAAACCCCTTTTGATAGAGCAAATACCTTTTGACAAATTTAAGTGTTGTTGCCTTCCCTTGGGATTATGTCCTTAGAGGTTTCTCATCACTTGAATTTATATCGTCATTTGCTCTAACTAGGGTTAACCTAGGAAATCCCTTTGCCTCAATTTCTTGGAACTCCCACACAACACTTTGTGAGAAGAAAAGGAATTTTGACATAGGACATCTTTAGTTTGAAACATAATCAAGAAAGTGTATTTGGTAAAAAGAAGTCATTAAAAGCAAAGATAAGCAATTGAGCCCCACACATGTCTTTTCAATGATTTCTCACAAGATCAAGATACAAAAACCCAAGAAAAGGAAACTTAGCCCAAAACAACACCAACAAAGACTCAAAAGGCTATATGATTTTAGAGAAAAGTTGTTGGCTAATTTCTATAGACATGCTTCAAGAGACAACCCCACTTTATATTCATTTTACTACACACAAAATCCAAGATTGTTTCAAGGGATTGGGTACCTTGCTTAGGGCATAACACGTTCTTCAATACCTTGGTCTTGTTAAGCAAAAGTCTAAACTAGGGTCATTCTAAGATCAAAACAAACATTCATCCATCAAAAACATCATCAACCATAAACATCTCACCAACATTTTGAGAAAATCTTGACACAACTATGCTAGGCTCCTTTGGTAGACATCAAAACCTTTCAAACATGAGACTTTGAATTCTTCAAACATCAAACATCAAACTTGTTCAACTCAATTGTGTGTGAATGAATCCTTTTGCACATGCTTAGTTGAATTATCACTTTGTTCAAATTAATGGTGGATAGATGCATCCTTCTCCCATCACTAATTTGGATTATCTTTTGGTTAGCTTGTGAGTAGACACATCCTATTCTCACTTCTAAATCAAATTATCCTTTATGAGCATTAGTTATCTTTTTTAGATCATCATCCAAACATCTTGGGGATATCTCTTGCTCAAACATCAACATTCAAAAGACAGAATTCAAAGTCTAAACATCAATCAAAGAAAACCCAAAGTACCTAGCATCACATCAAGATTTTCAATACAAATTCAAAACTTCCATTCTCACCCATATATCATACACCTTTCATCTTCACATCTTTGATCTTTTACACATCCTAGTTTGCTCTTTTATGGTTCAAACAAGATCACAACACAAGAGGAACATGGAGTTAAATCAAGAAACATCAACCACAAGTGATCTAAGCCAAAACATTCCAGAAATCCAAAACACACCACTTCCAGACCTCACTATCACTACACACGATCCACAAAAAGAGGTCTTGGTGGAAGACATCACACCAACAGAATAAGTGAGGAAGAAGTTCTTGAGATGCTCAAACAACCAAAACTACAAAAGTTTCTTCGCGCAATGGCTAAAATAAATCCATCAATTCTCAACACTATTGAGGATGAGCTTCTTGTACCAAATGACCAAAACACCCTTCCGCAATCAACCACTTCCATTGCCACCATAGAACCTACTATCAATGAGGATGATACCCTCTTCAACACGCATCAAAACCCACTTTACAACCCACTTGGATTTATCGATACATCTGAGGTTCCTTACCATACCACCTCATCATTTTCCCTTGACACGCAAGTGTCTAGACCTTTGGTACAAGCAAGCTCATCCGAAATAGAGAGACCCTACGGATTTGTCTCTTCATTTGCACAAGAAAATTTTCCACCTTTCAAATCATTCACACCTCCCACCACGTCAACACCATATTTTGGTTTAGGGATCCCCCCTTTACCTAAATTTCCACCTTTCCCTAACATAAATCGCCCCATCCAAATCAATTCATCCAACCAAGGGGGTACATCACATCTTTCGAACACACCATCCACATCAAACCAACACATGATAGCTAATCAAAATACGGTCTCTCCAATACCCACTATTTCGCTCATCTCTACCATTCCTACCACTTCACCTAGTCCCACCATTCCTATCACTTCACCCATCCAAAATGCACCTATCACCACATTCACTCCAACCACTACATCCACTATACCTCAAACTTCCACTACCCCCATCATACCCCTTACATCGCAACCTCCCACCATCGCTCTAAGCACATCTCAAACTTCCAACACAATTCCGATCCCACCACCACCACCACTGCGACCAAGCCAAGTAAGCCATTACAATGCTTCATTCAAAGCATACCAACAATTGCTCCAACAATATCAAACAATTCGGCAAGCGCCTATAGCCACGCACGCTTCTCAAGCTTCACAGCAAAATCAAGCTCAAACATCGCTGCAACAACAACAAGCACAACAAGCAGCACAAGCCCAAGCTTTGTTGCAACAACAACAACGAGCCGCACAAGCTGCACAAGCTGCTCAAGCTGCTCAAGCTGCACAAGCTGCACAAGCCGCACAAGCTGCTCAAGCTGCACAAGCTGCAAAAGATGCCCAAGATGCCCAAGCACGAGTGCAAGCACAAGCGCAGTACTTTGCACAACAACAAGCAGCCCAACAACTCGCATATCAGAAAGCATTAGAGCAATACCAAGAGCAACAAGAAGCAGCCCAACAAGCCCTAGCTGACCAACAACAAGCATTGTTGGACCAACAACATCAAGCACAACAACAAGCTCTATTAGCGCAACAACAACAAGATCAACAACAAGCGTTGTTGAAAGCATACATGGCACAACAAGCAAACATTCCACCCATTCAAACACCCACTCCACCCCCCCAGAACACCTTCATTCCACCTCCTGATCCACAATTGGATGTCACCGCACAAATAAAATTTCTGTCACAACAAGTGCTTGACCTTCAATCAGGAAAGACACCAAAACCACAAAAAAACCTATGCCCTTATCCATTTGATAGGAGCGTAGAAATGAAACCATTCCCAAAAGGGTTTGAGATCCCTAAATTTGACAAATATCGCGGAACGGGTAACCCTGAAGATCACATCAGGGAATTTCAAGTACATTGCATGGAGGTGGCGCACGACGAAACGTACTTGATGAGATTATTCCCAAGAAGCTTGGCTGGAAACGCTATTGATTGGTTTTCTCGACTTCTGGAATCAAAAAATTCCAGGAAATCGTGGATGCCTTCATACATAATTATTCCTTCAACACTCCCATGGAGGTTAGCTTACAGGAATTATCATCTCTCAAACAAGGGAAAAATGAATCATTCGGTGCTTTCTTACAACGATGGCGATCCAAAGCTAATCAAAGCAAGTGGTCCATGCCTGAAGAACAACAAGTGGGAACTATCATTGCGAATCTTGATGGGCCCTTGGCCTTCCACCTCAAAATGCAAAACATCACCACTTACGACCAATTGATACCTAGGGTGCTCAATATCGAACAAGCCCTTGCCACGCAGGGAGAAACTTCATCATATCAAGAAGGCCGCTCATCATCCAATTATCATGACAAACCACGAACATGGGCAAAGAATCGTAATGTAACCAATGATGGTGTTGTTGATGCCAAAGTTGTCATTAGTGCCCCACGGAAGAACAATCCACCATCCCAACAACAACAACACCAAAATACCAATCAAAGCAATCGACAAGTCAATACTGTGGTCCAACCATCCCATAACCAAAACACAAACAACATTGATAATCAGGGAAGACCACAGCGAAACAAGTTCTTCCCCAAACGAAAATACACACTCCTTGGGGAACCTGCTGAAGCAATCATGAAAAGATTGGTAGATGAAAAATTGATAACGGTCCCTACACATAATAATTATCAAGAACCATCGGTCAAGCCACCATGGTATAATGAGAATTATCTTTGTGACTTCCACAAACTCAAGGGACACACGACAAACAACTGCATGAGGCTCAAAAATCTAATTCAAGACCTCATAGATGACAAAATCATAGATGTGGAAGCACCATCAGGAAACAAAGATCTCAAGATTTACACGAATCCGATGCCGAATCATGGTAACAAAGGAAACAAAGATCAAGACAAAGGAAGAGGGGCTTATAAAAATGTCAACCACACATACGAGGGTGTTGTTGCTTGTTTAGACGAGTTTTGTGGAGTCATCACCATCAAAGGGGCCCAAGCCGATTGTGGAGTCACCACAAGAGGTGGAAAGGATACCATTGCAGCACCATCCCAACCAAGCAGAAATTCCACATCCAACCCAAGGTCTCACCCTAGTGGCTATAATGTCTTGGATCAATTGAAAAGAACCCCTGCACATATCTCCATCATGGAGTTACTCAAAATCTCATCTGCACACAAAAAGATTCTAGAAGAAGCTTTGGCGTCATCTACTGTCCCCGCAGATCTAGATACAGAACAATTCCAAGCTATGGTCGCAAGTATCACCACACCTAACATTCTTACATTTTCTGAACAAGACTTCCCCACACAACCATCTCACAACCGTGCGCTTCATCTGGAGGTGTACGTAAATAAAAAGAAAGTCAAGAGAGTCTTGGTGGATGGAGGGGCAGGCTTAAATATTTGCTCCTTAAAGCTTCTAAAGAATTTGAACATTTCAGAGGATTCAATTGACAAAGGAAAAGGCATCACAATAAGAGCATATGATGACCAGGAAAGGGTATCCCAAGGCACCATTCATCTTCCTGTCCAGGTTGGACCCGCCATCATGCAAACCAACTGTCAGGTCTTCGACCTCGATTTACCATACAACATTCTCCTAGGGCGACCATGGATACATGCAATGCAAGCTGTAGCTTCAACCTTTCATCAATGTGTGAAATTCACACATGAAGGTCAAGAGGTTACTATCCATGGAGATCCTGAGCCATTTGCCAACAGAAAAAATCTAGAGGCAAAATACTACAAGATCCCGCAAGTACCCAAGAACGATGAAGGCCCATCAACACCTTACGTGGATCCCGCCACTCTCACTTCTGTGATAGAGACACCCTCCACCCCCGCCATCCCCGCCTTTTCTGATATCAAAGTTATAATACAAGATGATGGTTGTGGAAACTATTCAATGCCTAAGAATGCTTTTGTAGTAGGAGAGCTACCACAATCTCCTAGATCAAGAGGACGACCACAATCACAAGAAGCTTCAACATCTCAAGGATCCTATGAACGAAACCCCACCTTCACAAGTGCAGGAGATCTTGGTCAGGAAACATTAGAGGGGGACCTATCTCATCTCCTTTATCGAGATGATATACCGGCAGTTGAATTGCCTATGGATGAACGAAACAAAGGTATGAAGCCGATGCTCTTGATGGGCTATAACCGGAACCAAGGGTTAGGCCAAGATAATAACGGGCGTGTAATACCCATTATACCTGAGAAGCAAATAAAAAATCTTGGCATTGGTCATCCTACTCCTAAGGTAACTGTACTTGGTCAAGGTGCCCAGGATAGACGGAGCCGAACGCCTCCTCAGGAATCTGTAGCTACTCCAAAATCCTCCATGACTTTAGGAATGCCCACTGATTTAACTGAGTCACCAGAAATAGGATTACCTTTGTTGTTTGAGGATACTAATGTCCTTATGATTAGCACCTTGTCTTATGAGTCTGAAAACCAAAGCAATGAAATCAGATTAGTCTATCCCCAACTGATTGATTACGACCAACGAGGACCACCAATTCTTGACATGTTTGAAAACGATAAGGCGCACTCGGAATTCATGGGACTTAGGGATGACATTCCATGTGGGGATCATAAGGCAGGTTTTATCATAGAGCTGGATACACATGCATACTATGGAGAAACGATTGAATCCCTCAGTCGCAAAAATAAAAAATTGAGAATAATCTCCAAGTCCTTGAGTGAAAACCACCTTGTGGCACTCTCCGACTCTAAAAAAGTAAAAAGAAAAGACGCATCCAATGGTGAAAACCTCTCTGAGGCGCCTGAGGATGGGGGATTCAATCTTCCTCTTACAGCTATACACCAAGAAAAGTCAGCTATGCTAGCAGAAAAGTGCAACCCCATCAATCTGGGAACACAAGAAACTCCTCATATTACATTCTACGCTGAGTCATTATTATGCAAAGAACAAGAGGAGATGGCTACCTTCTTAAAGGAAAGGAAGATAAATTTTGCGTGGACCTATGCTGATATGCCAGGATTGGATCCAGAGGTAGTGGTTCATCACTTGGCAGTCTATCCTAAAGCTAAACCTGTGAGACAGAAGCTTCGCAAAATGCATCCTCAAATTGTTTTGTTAGTCAAAATGGAGCTCAAAAAGCTATTAGATGTGGGATTCATTCGACCAATTGATTATCCAGAATGGGTATCGAACTTGGTACCCGTATCAAAGCCTGACGGAGCCATAAGAATCTGTACAGACTTTAGGGACCTGAACAAGGCTTGCCCAAAAGATGATTTTCCGTTGCCTAACATTGATATGATTGTAGACATGACCGCGGGGCATGAGATGCTATCACTTATGGACGGATTTTCAGGATACAACCAGATTATGATAGCAAAAGAAGATCAACACAAGACGGCTTTCACTTGCCCATGGGGAACATACTGCTGGAACGTAATGCCATTCGGCTTAAAGAACGCTGGGGCCACATACCAAAGGGCCATGACACTAATATTCCATGACATGATCCACAAAACAGTTGAGGACTATGTTGATGACATCCTAGGAAAATCCAAAAAGAAGGAGGATCATATATCGGTCTTGAGTGCTATCTTTGACAGACTAGAAGAATACAAGGTTCGTTTGAATCCCAAGAAGTGTGTCTTTGGCGTACAATCAGGAAAGCTGTTGGGTTACATAGTGTCAATGAGAGGCATTGAGATTGATCCGGCAAAGGTGAAAGCAATACTTGAAATGGAAGCTCCTAGGACATTGAAACAACTGAGAGGTCTCCAAGGCAGGCTTCAGTCAATTCGTAGGTTTATAGCACAATTAGCAGACAAAC
>VDFB02105785.1:61472188-61556385 GCA_007258455.2 Sequoia sempervirens | reverse complement strand
CATGCATCCATCATGCATCCATCCTGCACTATCAATAAACTGCATACCACATATCATTCATATCATACATCATAGGAAACATCGATCATTTCACATGCATTGCATATCATCATCATAATATAGATCTGTTAGTCTAAGCATATCATAAATCATCCGTTGCATAATCACAACATATCACATCATCCATCTCATCCATCTCATATCATATCATCATTTAATTTGTTTAGAATAATATAGATTTGTTATTCTAAGCATCTTGAAATCATCTCATTTGCATCGTCATCCACAATCACCCATTTTGAACCTCTTTATCGCGAGATCGACCCTCAAATTGAATCTTTTCGCTCGATCTCTCGAGGGGGCAATGTACCAGTGTACTTCTTTCCGCTGGGGCATCTGAAAAAATCATGAAATTTTTAAATTTCGATTGCGGCAAGTTATTCTTTGAACCAATGCAACAAGTACATTGCTTCAAAGAGGGGCAAAATGTAGACATGTCAAATTTACATCATGCATAATCATATTCCATTCATCTAATAAATCAGGACTTTATTTAAATCAAATCCAAATCATACATTTTCCATCCTTTTCTGATTTTAATAAATCAATTATCAAAGTCCTAAAAGTCAAATCATCTAATCAGCATTAAATCAGCATAATCATCATTAAATTAATCTAATCCTAATCTAAGGCTAATCCCATCCCACTTGCACAATAAATCAATTTTATTGATTTATTAAAACAATCATTTTCCCTCAACATGACAAGTCAAACAGGGCATTTATTGCTGTTTTTCCTTGTCCCCCTCTCAGCATTTATGGCAAAATTTGAATTCAAATTTTCCCCCTCTTGGGCACTCTTCCCAAATCTTGCACACACATCAACTAATCACATGATGACAAGTGTCCTCAATTCATTGGCTTGATTTTGATCCCACATTGGTCCCTCTTCAACATTCAACATTTTGAAAATCTTTAAATAGGTGCATCATCCTCAAGCAAATCCTTGACAATCTTCACAATTTCATGCAAGGTTACTCTCTTCACTTGAGATTTAATCTTGTTCATCATCACTCCACCATCTTCATAGCATTTTCAATTTGAGCTTTTATCAAGGATTGGGAAAGGGTCACTAGCACAAGTGACACCAATCCAACTATGGAATAGGTAGTTTGTTGAATGTGTTCATTATGCATTTGGTTTTCTTTTATCTTTTGTGGCATTTTGGAACATTTGCAATGTATTTCATAGGGGTATTCTTGAAGGATTTGTTGATACTAACCCTTGTTTGAGTATAGTGTTTGCAGATTTTTAAAGGTACTCACACTTTCATTATTGGGCATGCCTTCAGGGCATTGCATTTTCTACAAGTATTCCACAATTCTTTTGTACCATCCATAGGTCTGCATGTCACATATGGGCACGACATTTTCATGTTCAACTTGATTTATCTAATTGGCTTCCAAATTGGTCTTAGCCATTAACTTAGCCAGACCCCGACCTCTTACCATCTTTGTAATTTGGATATCAATATTGAAATCTTGGATCCTATTGTTCCACCTACATCTTTAGCATGTGGTCTCTTGTTGAGTGAAAATATCTTTAACTACTGCACTTGGAACATATGCTACTATAGTTGCTCCCATCAAATATGTCCTAAAAAATTTTACAGCTTTGACGAATGCATAGGCCTACTTCTCTATGGCATCATACTTAAGCTCATCAGCCTGTAAATACTTGCTAAAGAAAGCAATAGGCTACTCAAAGCCTTCATCGTTATTTTGTAATAACACTCCTACAATAGTATGGAATGAAGCAAAGGTGAATAGTTGAAATGGCTTTCAATAATCAAGGTATTTGAGCAGAGGCACCTCCTTGATGGAATCCTTTATGGATTGAAAGGCTTTGGTAGGCTCTTGTATCCATGCCACCTTTTCTCCTTTCTTCAAAATTTTAGAGATAGGTCTAACAATTTCATAAAAGTTTGTGACAAACCTTCTCACAAAGTTAATTTTCCCAAGAAATGATTGAATCCCCTTTGCATTTCTAGGTTGTGGGATTTTATCTATAGTTGCTACATGTCTAGGATCAATCCTAACCCCTTCTTTAGACACAATGTGTCCCAACAACTTACCTTAACCCAAAAATTACATTTCGTAGGATTCAAAGAAATACTATATTCAAGAGCTCTGACAAATATTTTCTCCAAGTGTGAACAATGATCTTCTTCCCTCTTTTTATGAGAATTCAAGTCATCCTGATATATAGCTAGGAATAGATCAATAAAATCAGAAAATGCCACATCCATGGCTCTTTGAAATGTTGCACCTGCATTGATCAAGTCAAATGGCATTCTCACATACACATAAGTTCCCCATGGCATAGTGAATGCAGTATTAAATTGTTCAGATTCTTTCACCATGACCTAATTGTAACCTAAGGACCCATCCATCGTTGATAGCAGTTCACATCCTATCACCTTTTGTAACATAGCCTCCATATTAGGCAAAGGATAATTGTCTTTCAAGGATGCTACATTTAGATTCCTGAAATCAACACAAATCCTTAGGTCACCATTATTTTTTCTAACTGGGACAAAGTTTGAAACCCATGAAGAATGCCTGATAGGTTTAATAATTCTAGCATCTCTTAACTTTGTGAGTTCTTCTTGCATTTTTGGCTGAAATGTGGGATATAGTGGCCTCTTCTTTTTCATAAAAGGTTTTACATCAAGCTTTAAAGGTATCTCATGCTGAAATAAATCTTCCCTATAAGCCTTTAGGTCATCATATGACCATGCAAACACATGTTTGTACTTTCTTAATAAGGCAATCAACATGATTCTAACATGAGGCTAAATCTTCTTTCCTATGTATACCTTCTTGGGAGAATTCTAGGTTCCAAGGTTAATTTCTTCAAGATCTTCCTTATGGGAAGATGTTTGCTTAGCATTTTCCTTATCAAGGCCATCAAAGGCCCTTTCCAATGCAACCGATCCTTTGGAAATTTTGTTGGTTTTCAATTGAATCACTTCATTCCCAAATAGTGTTTTCTTACCATCTACTTCTACCACCAATGAATTGAAGTCAATCTCTTGGCTTTCATATTGATCAATATAGTGTAAAAATTTAAAAATATCATTTTCATCATCAAATACTTGCCAGTTGCAAATATTGTCAGGCACTGTAGGATGATTTTTCACCTCTATTTTTGAGATGCCATCAAAAGTGACATCATATAATATGACAACAATATTTTCTAACAAGTTTTCCCTGACATTCATTCCCCTTTCTATCCAGTCTATATTAAAAGCATCAAAGGCCTCTATGGTATCCCAAACTACATTCCTATATTTCTTAAGCCTTTTATTTTTGGAAACAAATCTGGATCTAACTTGGGAAACCACAAATTCAAAACCTCCCAACACTTTTAACATCTTAATACCATGCTTTAAAGCTAATTTCATACCAAGAAATAGAGCCTCATATTCGGCTACATTATTTGTGCAAGAAAATTTCAACAAGAAAGAGTACTTGTTTGTTTTACCTTGTGGAGAAATGAGGACAACTCCTGCACCCAAGCCTTCCTTGGAACAAGCTCCATTAAAGTACATAGTCTAGAGAGTATCTCGTTGTGGTGCATCTAGGACCTCTCTATCAATTGGTGTAGGCCTAACCTCATCCTCTTGTTTCAATTCTTCCACCTGAAAAGTGTCCAAACCAATATCCACAAAGTTGATTATCACTAGTTCTTTTGGCTCTCTTAGATATTCAATCATATGGTGGGATCTTTGTTCTCTAGCAATTTTGACATACTTTTGGTCAATGGAAAAGGTAGCAAAAGATAAATCACATTGAATGCTTCCACCCATGGATGCACTCCACTGTCTTGATAGAAACATCCCATAATTTGGTGGGATATCTACCACTATGATACTCATGTACAATTCCTTCTTAGGGAATGTTGCATCTTATATGGGACTCTGTTAATCACTCATATGATAGGTACTTCTCTTGATTCCATGGCATAACATTTTCCATAAGCACTATCAATCTTCAAACCCATTTCCTCCATAATTTTCACTTACATCACATTGTTTGAGGCCCCAAAATCAATCATGCAATTATTTAACAATTTCTCGTCAATAATTAGACTTAGAAAAAATAGATTAACATGATTAGGCTTGCAGTAATTGTGGTCCCCAAATATATATCATGATTTTTATTAACCACTTCTTCCACTTTTTCACTCTTTTCCTGATTCTTGACCACTTTAGGTAGATCAACCAGCAATTTGTCATTAGAGGTTGTGGCTACACTATTGATGAGGGCAACTGTCTTATTTTTATGTTCATCAATCCTCCTCATTTCCAAAACTAGGACTGTAATGTTGACCTGAGACAACACTTGGAACATATCCACAAGAGTATATTTTGGTAATTCAAGAAATACTACTTCCATGTCCATCATTTTATTTGCTTTTTTTTCACCCTTTTCAACAACATGCTCCTACTCTTTAGCCTTCACTACTGGAGAAATGACTTGATCATCTATCTTGGTTTTACCCTTTTTAGCCCAAATTTTGCCTCCTTTATCCTCTTTGGGTTTTGTCTCATCTTTCTTGTTTTCTTCTTTAGTCCCCTTTTCATCTACTTTCTTCTCTTTAATGAACATGTTTTCAAGTTTACCTTGATCACCATTCACAACTCTATTTCTCAAATGATAATTACTCATTGCTCGATTAGCCAATGCAGCTATCATATTTTCATTTTTTTCATTTGAGGGTCTTCTCAGACAAACATTACCTACTTCAAGATTATAAGCATGCAATCACCATCTCTCTCTTCATCATAGAATACTTGTTGATGGTGTGCACTTACTTATTTCCTTCGCATATCATATTCACCTCTACAAGGCTCATCATCACAAACAAGATCAAATGCAGTCATTAGTACATTTACTATCTCATCCTAATCTTGAGGAGGCTCAAAATATCCTTGATCATATTGGGAGTCCTCCACAGATCTTGCCATTGTACATTTTTGTTGTGAGTGAGGTAATTGACATACCATGCACCATGGTAAATCTTCAATGAAATTTTTAGAATGCTTCTATAATGGGTCTGGTGTACCATATGCCTGAACATTTCTCTGGTTATTGTGAACCAGCTTTCCATTATTCCAATTAGTATGATAGGGGTAATCTTATAACCTTGGTGTCCTTTCATTTCTTTGGAACTGAGGTTTTTCATTCTTTTCCACCTTTTTTAACAAACTAATAACTTGATCCAATTTCTCCTCAAGAGTTGTAGTTTTACAAGCCTTTTCGTTCTAAACTCTAGGATTCTTCAGAGGTTTAGGGTCATCTCTCCTCCCCACTTTACATGATGCTCCCCTATTGTTTTTTATATACATCGCCATTTTGTAGGCCTCTCTCAGATTCTATGGATTCTTATCTCTTATCAAGTAACACATTTTTCAATCATATGCATTACAGTATACCACTAGGCAAGCATTTTCATTAGGCCTTAAATATCCAGGAACTCTATTCATGGCCTTTTGGAACCTTGCATTAAACTCAATTACCATTTCATTATGTCCCTTTGTGATATTAAAATCATTTAACCTAAACCTAGGATTGGATTTGTCTCTATATTGTTCTCTGAAGATTCTATAGAAAGCATCCTTTGAATCAATACTTGCATTAGGCAAGCTCCTGTACCAGTCCCTAGTGTCTTTAGTCAATGCTTGCATAAAGTATTTCATAGCAACATCATCATCCCATAGCTCAAAATCTTCCACAAAGCTCTAAAAGGCTTTCAAATGATCTTCACCATTGAGAGAATTATTTCCAGTATATTTGGGTACATGTTTTCTTGCATTTTTTGGAACAAGATGTGGGTACCCTGGGATGTTATCAAAACATTGTTGCCTATATCTATCAGTATGCAATAATCTCCTGCCAAAGGGTACTTCTTCCTCATTTTGATTGCCATAATTCCTCCTTTCAAAATTATTTTCAAGCCTTCTTGGTTGGGAATCATATAGATCATACTTGATGTAGGAGAATCCTTGGTTCTTGGAAATCTTGCATCAACCAAAAATATTTTCTTTTAATTTTTGTTCTTGTTTTGTTCTTGCTCAGTTCATGTTGATGGATTCATCATATTTTCTCACTAGACCCTATAGATCTATATTTGCATCATGGACATGTCCATTTTCATTATTCTAAGATTTAAGTGTGATTGGATCTTTTTTCTAGCAATTTATCGCTTTCAAATTTAATGGAAGTTTCTTGAATTGGCACCGGAATAATTTTCTAAACTAATGGCTAGTTTGATCGCTTGTGGATTTTTCCTGTAACTTGCAGATCTTGATGGTGTGATTCAAATTGTTTCGTGGAGTTTCCCCGACCTTAATTATAGGTCCACACTTCATCCTATGAATTCACCGAGGAGTAATTCAAATTTAAGGCCGACCTATTCATGCACACATTAAATTTTATTTCATTGGAGATTGTGATGATCTTTGGCTGACGCAGAAGATTCTAGATCTGCAGATATGATATAAAGCTTGTAACAGATCATTAGGATAGAATAAGTCAATTAAGTATATCAATGTAGATTGGATGTGTAAGATTTTTGCTCGCATTAAGGAGCATATATGAATATTGTATTTTGAGCATGTTGTATCAGTTCTGTGAGCCGAATCTGTAAAAGCTTGGATGTTGTTAGTCAATTGTAATTGAGATTTCTAACAATAAGAATGTTTGAATCTGAATTTTCCTCCAATTTTTGTTTTTCTTTTGTTGTGTGACTTTTGTTGCACAATCTAGATTGTTCTCTTTTAGGACCCTCCTACCGTGGTTACACCAGATTGGTATCAAAGCGATATTTGTTCCATGAGAGATCATTAGAGTTTGTGGAGTCTTGTTGAAGACTTGGTGTGGGGTGGTGGACTGAGGATCTGACCTATAGCTATAGAGGACTTGTGTAAAGATGGTGGGAAGAAGAAATGGTAAAGGAAATGGAGTGCATGGAAATGCAGAACCAACTATGATGGAGATGTTGAGAGGAATTGTTGCTAGATTAGAAGCAGTTGAAATGGCCCAGAGGAAAGGTTGACCAATTGATGATGTGAGTGATGAAGAGGTAGAAGAATAGGGAGACAAGGAAAGAGAAAATCCACATGACTTGGATCAGGGAGAAGAGAGGTTCATAAGAGCCCTAACTAGGGTAAATACTAAACCACATTTCAATCCATCGGTCTATAATGGAAAGTTGGATTTGGATGAGTAACTTGATTGGATAACAAAGATGGAGAAGTATTTTTATTTTGAAGGTACCACTAAAGATAAGGAAAAATTTTCTTGTACAAAGTTGAAAGGACATGAATCCCTTTGGTGGGAATATTTGCAGAAAAATAGACATAGAAGAGGAAAGGAGAAGATAAGATCATGGGATCTAATGGTGAATAAGTTGAAGGAAAAATTTATGCCTGTAGACTATCAGATTAGTTTGTTCTGGAAGTTGCAAAATTTGAAGTAGGAGTTAAGTGTGATAGAGTATACTAAGGAATTCTACAAGTTGAATATTAGATCCAAACATTCAGAGGATGATACCAAGCAAGTAGCTAGATATGTGAATGGTTTGAGACCATCTATACAGGATGAGATTAGTTTCATCAAGTTGCAAAGTGTGGAAGAGGCATATCAATGTGCCCTAAAAGTAGAAAAGAAATTGAATAAAAGACATGAGCAAAGACAGAGAGGAAGAGGTGGAAGATTTCAAATAGGAAGAACTTTTACTGAAGGAGGAAGAGGATCTTTTTTAGATCAGAATAAAGATAAGGAAGTCAATAAGAATGATAATTCATACCATAGAGGTGATGGAAATTCTTACCAGAGAGGAGGATATGATGGTTACTACAATGAAGGTTATAGAAGAGATGATAGAGGACAAGAGAAAAGAGTATTCAGGGGAACTTTTTTTAAGTGTGGTGGAGGAGGACATAAAGCATTTGAATGCAATTAGGGAGAGACAAGTAGAAAGACAAAGAATAGTAGAAGAACAACCTCTGCTAAGGAGGATCATGTCAGATCACCTAATAAACTAGAAGATCGAGAAGTGTTGGTGAATAGAAGAGTATTGTGTCAAAATGAGATGGAGCAGGAGCCATTGCAGAAAAAGAATTTGTTTCAGACTAGATGCAAGGTAGCTGGTAAATGTTGCAGAGTGATTATTGATAGTGGAAGCTCTGAGAACCTAGTTTCTAAAGAGATGGTGACTAAATTGAAGCTAGAAAGATTGAAACACCTGAAGCCTTATCAGATAGCTTGGATTCAAGATGAGCAAGATACTAGTAAGTGAACAATGTTTGGTGAAATTGAAGATAGGACATTATCATGATGAATTTTTGTGTGATATCATGCCTATGGATGTATACCATGTTTTGTTGGGAAGACCTTGGTAGTATGATAGATAGGATATTTATGATGGAAAGAAGAAAACATATACCATGGTTGCTAATGGGATGAAGTAGACTTTGTTTCCATTGGAAGATGTTCCTAAAGTTGAGGTTTCTATGAGTGCTAGAGTTTTTTTGGTTGATGGAAGGAGATTTTTGGACGGACTAATACATGAGAATATGTGCTCTTCCTTAGTTCCTAAGACGGTTGAAGACTTGAAGCATGTAGAAGAACAACCAGAGGAGATAAAGGAGTTGCTAGAAGAATATGAGGAGATCATTTTGGATAATGTACCTGATGGATTACCACCTATGAGGAGTATTAGTCATTGTATGGATCTAATTCCTATATTTAGTTTTCCTAATAAAGAAACACACCAGATGACACCTACAAAGAATGAAGAGTTGAATATACAAGTGCAAAAATTTTTGAGGAAGGGTTTAATTAGAGAAAGATTAAGTCCTTGTGCAATAGTTGTTGTGCTAGCACCTAAGAAGGATGAAAAATGGAGGGTGTGTATAGACTCTAGAGCCATAAGCAAAATCATAGTGAAGTATAAATTTCCTTTGCCCTAGATGGATGACATTATGGATTGTTTGACCAGACCTAAATACTTTACAAAGATAGATTTGAAGAGTGGATATCATCAAATTAAAATCAAAGAAGGGGATGAGTGGAAGACAACATTCAAGACAAATGATGGATTGTATGAGTGGTTGGCGATTCCTTTTGGACTAACAAATGCACTGAGTACTTTCATGAGGTTGATGAATGAGGTATTGAAGAAATTCTTGGGTAAGTTTGTGATTGTTTATTTGGATGACATCTTGATTTTCAGTAAGACTAGAGAACATTTGTTGCACATAAGACAAGTTTTGTAGAGGTTGAGAGAAGAGCAGTTGTTGATAAACATTAAGAAGTGTAGTTTCATGAAGGAAGAATTGGTTTTACTAGTATTTTTGATATCTTTGGATGGATTGAAGATGGATCTTGAGAAGGTAAGAGAAATTGTTAAATGGCCTACACCGGAAAGCATTGGAGAGGTAAGATCATTTCATGGATTGGCTAGTTTCTACTAAAAGTTCATTAGGAATAGTTCTAATTGCAATCCTATGACGGAAACAATGAGAGGGGATAAGAAGGATTTTAGGTGGACATCTGGAGTAGACTAGAGTTTTGAGTTGTTGAAATAGAAGGTGACTGAGTAGCCTGTGTTGGCTTTACTAGACTTTAATAAGGTATTTCAGGTAGACTGTGATGCAAGTGGAAATGCAATTGGAGTAGTATTAAGTCAAGAAGGAAGACCAGTAGCTTATTTTAGTGAGAAATTGAATGATGCTAGGAGAAGATATTCAATGTATGATCAAGAGTTTTATGCCATAGTTCAAGCCTTGAAGAAATGGAGACATTACTTGTTTCCTAAGGAATTTTTTTTGTATATAGATCATTAGGGATTGCAGTATTTGAACAGTCAAGGTAAGTTGAATCAGAGACACATGAGATGGGTGGAATTCTTGCAGAGTTATACTTTTATTTTGAAACATAGGATTGGAATGTCAAATTAAGTTGTTGATTCTTTGAGTAGGAGAAGGAATTTAGTGGTAGAGATGAGAGTGGAGGTATTAGGCTTTGATGAATTGAAGAACTTGTATGAGGAAGACCTAGATTTTGCAAAACCTTGGGGAGCTTGTAAAGAACCAGTCTTGGAGGATAGAAGTTAGTGGTTGGATTATTTCATTCAGGAGGATATTTTGTTTAGATGGAATTAGTTGTGTATACCCTAGAGTTCAATGAGGGATAACTTGGTGAAAGAAAAACACAGTGGAGGATTGGCAGGACACTTTGGAATTAATAAGACAATAGCATTGGTAAGTGAGAATTACTTTTGGCCACAAATTCATAAGGATGTTAGGAAATTTGTGTAGATTTGTAGAGTTTGTCAAGTTGCAAAAGGGAGTAGTCAGAATGTTGGATTGTATAAGCCTTTGACAGTTTCAGAGAGACCTTGGGAGGATATCAACATGGATTTCATAAAAAAAAATTCCGAAGAAACAAAGAGGTAATGATTTTATATTTGTGATAGTAGATAGATTTTCAAAAATGGCACATTTCATACCTTGTAAGAAGACAACAGATGCAATACATGTAGTCAAATTTTTTTTCAAAGAAGTGGCTAGATTGCATGGATTACCTAGGAGTATTGTTTTAGACAGAGATACAAAATTTGTTGGTTATTTTTGGACACTTTGGAAGAAGCTAAAGACAAATTTAAAGTCTAGTTCTACTTTTCACCCACAGACAAATGGATAGAAAGAGGTAGAAAACAGGAGTTTGGGGAATTTTCTGAGGTGTTTGGTTGGAGAGAAGACCAGAAGTTTGGATTTATTCCTTGCACAAGTAGAGTTTGCTTACAATAATTCAATGAACAGGAGTACCGGGAAGACACCTTTTGAGATTGTTACTAGAGTTCATCATAGACGTATATCAGAGTTGCAAGACATCAGTAAGGAAGATAAAAGGAGTGCAGAAGCAAAGGAATTTTTAGAACATATGGAGAAAGTGCGTACTCAAGTGAAGAAAAAATTGGAAGATATGAACCAAAAGTATAAGGAGTGAGTAGATAAAAAGAGGAGACATAAGGAGTTCAAAGTTAGAGATGAAGTGATGGTGTATTTGAGGAAAGAAATATTTTCAGTTGGCACATACAATAAGCTCAAGATGAGAAATTTTGGACCCTATAATATTTTGAAGATATTTGATTCAAGAAATGCATATGAAGTGGAGTTACCAGATTACATGGGTATATCACCTATATTCAACATTGCATATCTACATTAGTACCATGAAGTAGAATTCAGTGAAGATAGTGAAGCACAAATTGAGAAATAATTTCCTAAACAAAAATCAAATGATATAGAAGAGATTTTGGATACCAGAGATGGGAGGAAAATGTGTGGAAGGTAGTAGAAAGAGTATCTTGTGACTTGTGGAGAGGCAGATTAGTGGAAGATTCTTCTTGGATTTATCAGGTTGAGGTAGACCGTATTGGTTTTCCTTTAGCCCCAGCAAAGTGAGGGACTCACTTTTCAATCAACCCTGAATGTCTGATGTAGGAGCATCCTTGGTTCTTGGAAATCTTGCATCAACCAAAAATATTTTCTTTCAATTTTTGTTCTTGTTTTGTTCTTGATTAGTTCATGTTGATGGATTCATCATATTTGCGCACCGGACCCTACGGATCTATATTTGCATCATGGACATGTTCATTTTCCTTATTCCAAGATTTGAGCTTGATTGGATCTTTTTCTAGAAAGTTATCGCTTCTAGATTTAATGGTAGTTTCTTGAACCGATACCAAAATAATTTTCTAAACTAACAACTAGTTTGATCACTTGTGGATCTTTCCCGTAGCTTGCGGATCTTGATGGTGTGATTTGAATTTTTCTATGGAGTGTCCTCAACCTTAATTATAGGTCCACACTTCATCCTATACATTCACCAGGGAGTAATTCAAATTTGAGGCTGACCTATTCATGCACACATTAAATTTTCTTTCATTGGAGATTGTGATGATCTTTGGCCACTGCGTAAGATTCTAAATCTGTAGATATGATATAAAGCTTGTAATAGATCATTAGGATAGAAAAATTTGATTAAGTAGATCAATGTGGATTTTATGTGTAA
This sequence comes from Sequoia sempervirens, assembly GCA_007258455.2. Classification (NCBI taxonomy): domain Eukaryota; kingdom Viridiplantae; phylum Streptophyta; class Pinopsida; order Cupressales; family Cupressaceae; genus Sequoia; species Sequoia sempervirens. The sequence continues at coordinate 61,544,237 of VDFB02105785.1, read as the reverse complement.
TATTTTTGCTCGCATTAAGGAACATATATGAATATTGTATTTTGAGCATGTTGTATAAGGCTTGTGAGCCAAATCTGTAAGCCCGGATGTTGTCGGCCGATTGTAATTGAGATTTTTGATAATAAGAATGTTCGAATATTCATTTTCCTCCAACTTATGTGTTGCTTCTATTGTGTGACTCTTGCTACATAGTCCAAATTATTCTCTTTGAGGACCCTCCTACCATGGCTGCACCAATACTGATGGGTTTTCCTAGCCCTATTCTTTGGTTGTAAAGATGAATTGGAAGGATTAACACTGGATGAAGGGTTTTCATTCACATGGGGACTTGAAGATAGTGTATTTTCTTGAGGTATCTAGGTTTCATGGACAATTTCCTTTATAATGGCCTCTAGCAAACCTATTTTTTGCTTCATTTCAATGTTCACAGTTAGTAGTTCCATCTCTTACACTTTCCTTAGCAATTCCTCATTTTCTTTTATCAACTTAGTAGCCTATGAAATGGAACCATTCTATGTTGTTTCCTTCTTAGAATAACCTCCCTCTTTTATCTTCACACCTCCCACAGGTTTCTTTCCCTTATCCACAATCTGAGGGATTTCTTTAGTATTATTAGGGACAGGGTCAATTTTTAGGGAAGCTTTCATAGCAAGGTTAGTCCATGAGTTTACACAAGCATTATCAGTTGAGGAATCTATAGGGTCCTTTGTTATGATTTCCTTAACTATAGGATCAGCTATTTGGGTAGATTGAGTTGCTAACCTCTCTAGTTCCTCCATTTGTGCAACTTTTCTTTGTAGCATGTCTCTCTCAATCATGGCTTCCCTTATCCTTTTTTCTTTCTCTACATCTCTCTTTCTCCTATTTTCATTGCATCTTAATGCTATTTCTCTAAGCTATTGTATATCATTAAAAATTTCTTCCTCATTTGGTAAGGTAGTGTCAGCATCAGATGTTACTACAATTTCAGCATGGCTAGGGGTGTTTTCATGGGCATGTTCATGGGAATACTCATCAAAACTAGTCAGCAGATATTGAGGAAGAGGAGTATTTATGATAGAAGTTGAGGAAAAATTCCTTGCAACTCTAGCACAACTAGCACTTACATTATATTGTTGGATTCTCTCCCTCTCCTTTCTCTATTTAGATGTTAAGGTTAGATCTGAATGTTTCTCACTCACAAGTTTTTTCATTATGACTTCCCCTCTTTCAGGAGAGGTATTATCACTAAAAGCTAACAAGTTTCTTTCACATTTAGAACCAAAACTAGAATGAAGTTCATGTTCAAGAGTAGGACGAGGGGTAGAATTACTTGTTCCTACATCTTTTGCTTTCACCCATTGTCCACGAGTGTTCTTGCACAATTCTCCTACCATTTTTTGCTCTATATGTTTCTTCATGTGACCATGGGTTCCTCACATTTGTGCTTGAATATTCTTTTCTTTTCTCAACCTTTTGGATTTTCTTCTATTCTTCTTCTTTAGTTCTTTGATATCTTCAAATATTGTCACACACTAGTGCATAGGTTCTAGAATCACCACCCAAATTGCTTGGGATAAAATTGTAGCAATTGTGTTACAATTTATGCAACTTTCACAAGATCCATATAGACCCAGGAAATCTTTGACAAATGTGAAGTGTTTTGAATTGAACTTGGAGCAATGACTTTATAGCACAAAAGTTGGTGGGATAATTTTACACATACTTAAGCAAAGGTGACAGATACCTCAAATAGACTGACTCTATGAATACACATCACTATAATTCATAGTGATTCTAGACAAGCCTTTTCTGGAGAACAAACTTTAGTAGACTTATCCCTAGTAGAGTTGCCAATCTATTGGTTAATTTTAACAAACCAAGAAAATCCCACTAAGCATCTATGAATTTTCCAAATTCAATTATCAACCACTCAGGATACAATTGGCTAATGAATGAGAGGAAGCTAGGTTGCTTCCCTCCTACACTTTGGGCTATGTAAGACTTAGGAGGGTGTTCCCACAATGCACATCTTACAACCTTGCTACAAAATTATACCGTACATTGCACAATTAACAAATACATTCTCATTCAAATGCTAAATAGATGAAATATTTAAAGAAAATGGAAATTCCTTTGAAAGATCACACTTCTAAAGCTGAGAATTCATACAACACCAACCACAACAAAGGTAGATCGATTAAAATATTATTTATACAATTTGTTCTCAAATTGGATAACCAGAACCATGGGAAATGCATATAATATCTAAGATTAGTGCCATATCTCTGGGTAAGGAGTCAAAATAAAGAAAATTGAAATATAAGGAAATTTTAATTCTAAACATCCATGATCTTCATGAAATTTTCTTGCAATTCATATATCAATACTCAAACTCTATGACTACTTATCAAATCCACTCAACATGTATACGAATTCATGATTTAAGCAAAGCATATTAATTGATCCTTTGAACTAGATCCAAAATTAAAACATACATCAAAGAAAAATGACAATGAAGATTAATGAAATGATTATTGATTTAATTTTCACTATTAATTTAGCTACAATGTAAAGATGGAGAGCTGATAGACTCAAGAGATTTGCATTATTATTCAGATATCATTAGAAACCATACAATTTATAAAATTCACTTGCTAGACTCAAAACTTAAGCTACAAACTTCAAATATGTTCTATCTATGTTCACAATTTGCATAATTTGGATCTTGAATTCAACAAGAGACCCATACTAATGCCCCTAAATTCCCTTTTATAAGAACAAGGGAGAAAAACAAGCTTCAGGCTGAAGAGTACACATGTCATATTTCAATTTGACTACTATAACATATATTCCCTTTGCAGTTATATTTACACTTTCAATTGGAGGGAACATGTATGAGACAAAGTTTATTTCCATTTGTTGAGAAGGATAGACCCACCTTCCAAAAGAAACTTGGTTGAAAATAATAAACATCCAAAATATAGAAAAGGTAAATAAACATCCAAGTCAGCATCCTAGTCATTGGTAATCAACATTTACCTATAGTATTTTCAACTTGGAGACACATATCTTTTATGCATTGTTATCTCTAAGGTCAAACATGTACTATACTTGACCAAGTATACGTATTCTCCATTCCTGTATTCACAAATCCAATTCATCAATAAATATCCTCTTCCACGCCTCATATTTTGCATCAGATGGCCAATTGAAATCAACGATTTCATCCATATTATTTCTATATGGAGAGTACTTTGTCATTACTGAATTGGCTTCTTTGTCAAAATCTTCTAGGAAGATGATGATAAAAAATAGCTTCTCAAGAGTATTCTTCAATATATCAATTTCAACATTCTCACAAATGAGAGCTTCTTGAGAAACAATAGTAGTGTCCACCTAGTACTTCCATGTTTGTAGAGACTTGACCTTATCATACATATGCTAAATATTAGGTAACAATGTCAAATCTTCCTCATCAAACTTAGCCTTCAATTCTCTTATTTTTTTCTCTAATCGAGCAACATACCCCTAAAACTATTGCTCTCTAATTCCATCAACAAATTCATAAGTTGGGACCAACCTTGCATATCTATCCTCCTCCTGCTTTCCCCAATTTCCATGAATTTCAAATTGCCAACTCTAGGAATCCACTTATCCAAGATTGGGATAGCTATATCCCTATCTCTTTGAGATAACTTTATTGCTTACAACATCAAAGAATAATTTTCATGAACACTATCTAGTTTTCTTTGAATTTTCTTATACATATGTTTAAGTATTGTATGGAAAATATTAGAATTGTTCTCATACATGGTGTCCAGAGCTTGTTCAAGAAATTTCTTTTACACATCAATTTTTAGGAATAATTGTGCTTTGGTAGGCTCATTTGATGGAATTTCACCTGATGTGCTTGGTTCCTCTACTATAAGTGGTTCCTAACCCATATTATATGGCACTATTGCCAAAGCTTGTTCTGGTGGAAGGGGAGATTGAGGCCATGTCATTGGAGTAGGTGGTGCATGACTTGAGCTAGTTGGGCCTTGTGCCCTCAACATTTATATTTGTTGCTTGTATAATGCCACCTCAGTTTCTAACACAGCCACCATTTGCTGAATTCCATTATATTCATCAACCAATTCATTGTGCTCACTCCTATACATATCCCTTTCAAGAGTAAGGATCTCTACTATTACTTTAGCAAATTTTGCAACATTTGCTACCATGTCAACTACTTCCAAGGCTGGAGTGTCAGATATTCTCTTTATAACCAATTTTTTGTTGAAGTCAGTTGGCTCAGCAACTACTGGCTTTCTAGATGCCAAATACAATGACCATACTACCAATGCATCTTATTCTTCACTGAATGTTGATCCTTGAAGTGCCATTTTTTCTTCTTCATTTTGAAATAGGGGCTTTCCAGACCTCTTTATGGTGTCAAGCACCACTGCATTAGAAATATCCCACTCAGGTAACAATAATACACCACTCTTTTGCACAAGTTCTCTATCCTCCTTAGCTATAATGCTTTGGAACTCATCTCTCATATCTTTCCTTACATTTTCCTGAATAGTACCTTGAGGTAGTTCTAGATGTAAGCTCCTTTCTCTATTCACATCTTTTGCATATTCTGAGGATTTTTCTCTCCATATAAAATCCTTGAATTCCTTCGTTTCAATAAATGAATCATCTTCCATGAATGCTTTATAGGCCTCTAGCCTCAAATCATCTACATTGTTTAAACCCCAAAGATCAACCTTTCCAAGTCTAAGGCCACTTTCTCTTGAACTTGAGGCAACCTCCCTTATGGGAGAAGGCATTCCTTTCTGCATTTCATTAGGAGTAATAAGAATATCATCCTCCTCTATAATAGCATAGTAAACTATCCCTTTAGCCTCAATCTTTTGCTTCTTAGCAGGTGGTTGTTATAATGGATCAAGACTTCCAAGAGGTGAATCTACATCAATCACAATGGATGGAGCATGTCATGGGGGTGATGGTACTAATCTCTCAAGAGAAGTTTCCCTTGACCCCTCTGATGTAGTAGGGGTTGGCAATGTTTGCTTCTTCTCTACTATCTTCTTCTTCCTAGAGTAAATTCTTATCTTTGATGGTGGCTGGTAAGAGGGTCTCTCCTCCAATACTACATTGGGATCTTCCTCAACTACCATTGACTTCCCTTTATCTATAACCACGTGCTCTTCTCTCAAGACTCCCACTATACTCTAAAAATTATCCATAACATTCATAATTCTATTGAACTCACCCCTTATACTGGGCATAGGATCATAGTAGCGATTGGATTTTCTAACATTATCCACCATATTATTGAAGGCCAAATATTTATCTTTTCTCTCCTCTTGTTCTTGAAACTCAAAAACATTCTTGATTACATCCTTTGGATAGTAAAAGTTGTGTAAAAAAGAGCCACTTCTATGCTTTTCCTTCATTGCAGTAATAAAACCCTTAGGATCATGATTTCTTGGGTGCATAGTATTCAATTAGTATGGTGCAAGGATATGCACCAAATCCTTCCATCCTCCCTTTATCATTACAAAATAAAAAAAACATTGTGTATTTTGGGAAGAATGAGCCCTTTTTCAATGTCTCAGGTAGGTGTGTCATTCCAACTCCTCCTAGTTGCCTCATGATCTCTAGAAATCCAATCCTCAGTGGAACATCTCTTGGTAGTACAAATGGATTCACATTGGTGCTATAGACTATGAAGATTGTTATGTTGGGATATGGGATTATGTCTCCCCAATTGTGGCTCAAATTAAAATCTACTCTCCTTTCCATGGGCCTCAGGAAGTCATGGATTTCCTTGGAGATCATTGGTGGATCATATACTAGGAACCTCCTCAGTTTTGAGGTAAATGCATTGTGGAAAACCACATAATCAAATTTTTGGTCATTTTTTTCTAGAATTTGGTTCTAGCATTAGACAGGTACATCAATGTCATCTTCCCTTTCCTTCAATGTCATATCCTTCTCAAAATTCTTCTCACCTTTATACAAGAACATATGCATTAAGAGAAAATACCACCAGAAATGCACCCAATCCTTTCCACCTTTTAAATCAACCAAACCCTTGTGGATGTGTTCTAAAAAATATGTGGTATAGTCATAGACTACATTGAAGGTTGAATGTTGCAGATGTGCTGCCAAATAACTATACTCTCTTGGTAAGGTGTCAGATGGAGTGAAACCAATGATCTAGCACAAGGAGTATATAGTCTTCTTGAAGTAATTAGAATAATATTTCATGTGTAAGGGTTCAATTTTATCCCTACCAATCTTTATTTGTTTCCTATTCTTCCTAGTCCCAATACTGATTGTATGCATAGGTAACATCATTGTTCTAAGAAACACCCTGGTATTCTTATATTCCTTTTTGAAACCATCCATGTCGAGGGGAATCATATCCTTGTTCCACTCATGTAGTTGGAAAATATCTACAATTTCTTTTATGGTTATCTTTACCATTTATTTACCATCAAATGTTCTGATAACTCTAGAGGTTGGGTCATATTTTGTAGCAATTTCTTTCAATAGGTTGACATCCATGTATACATTGGGAACTACCAGCTTTCCCATATCCAATCTCCAAGGATTACAAATAGGCACACCAATATTTATATTTCCAAAACAATGTTGAAACAATTTCCATCTAGTGAATGACACTTGGGAATCCTTAATATAACATTGCTTGTCCATCAATCCTTCTTTGATTCTAGGGCCATAGAATAGAAGTCTTCCCTCAACCTTTTTGTTTGTGGAGGGTTTCAATAGGTCAACTATATCTTGGGAAAGTAGCTTGGATGTTGTTGCAAAGCTGGTGGTTTTTGTTTTGGGTGCCATTGGTGGTGGGATAAGTTCAAATTAATTTAGGACTTCGATACAAAAGGATTTAAGACCTATCTACTCAATCAAACCTAGGGCTCATCTCGAAGGTGAAAAATTTGCAATTTTTGATAGAATTGTGAATTTTTAAAGAAAATTCAAACCTTTGTAAAGCAATTAAAAAAAAGCACAAAAGCCAATCTGACTAAATACACAGTGAATATTAACCCTATTTTTTTGATAGTTTTAATAAAGCATAGAAAGTTGTGTTGGTTTTACTTACAACTTTTTACTCATAGGAAACCCTAATGTTGATCACACTGAACTCTACACATTCCTTTTCTTAATCTCAAATTTGTTCGCAATTCTTAATTATGCAAAAACCAATCATTTACATCTAGTTTGAGAGGAATTGGGTAGCTTTGGAAGTCACTCCCGTCATTACTACTCACTCGCGTGAAGCAAAAAATGGCTACCATGTTTATACCTTCAACTTTGAATGTTTGTCATTAATCTACCCGTGAGATGCTCTTTCAGACAAGTCGGATCAATTCTATGATGTTTGAATTTTTGTCACTATCGTGTGGCACTCCATTGGCTAACGAGATTTTTCTAACTAGATGTTAATTCATCTACTTGTTGGGATCCACCCTTTCTCTTTCCACACTACCTAAAGATCCACATGGTGGTAGCCCGCTGACCTACAACATTTAATAAAGTATTATTTTAATCACGTAGGGTGGGTAGGGAATGGCTGAGATTTAATCTCACCATCATATCTTAGCCATTGATTTGAAAATTTAGGACACTAGGTTCAATAGTGAAAACCGGGCCCCACACTTGCAGCGACATACGTGTCAATATCCCACTAACCTCGAAGTTTCTTTGTGACATCACTAACAAGCCTCACAGGGCTAGCAGGGAATGGCTAGGATCAACCCTTAGGATTGAACAGTCCCTTAATCTGCACATGTGGTAAAGTTAGTTTTAAAAATAGGGACATGACTAGGACAACGATAACATAACTCTCAGAAACAAAATAATTAATACTTAAATATATTATCATACAAAATATTTGTCCTCACTATAGAAAAATAAAGCGATAGGAAAATTTTTAGTGACCAAAATTCTTAGACAAAGCGGCTAGTGAAAACATTGATTTAAATTGCTTGAGTTACTACTTAAGTGACTAGAAACTTGGTGCAAAAGGTCAACAAAGGATTAGAACATTAAAGGCTTATGACAGTGCAAATTTTTAAATGAGGATTTTTAACCTAAACCCTAAACCCTATTCTAAACATAGAAGCTTAGAATCATGACAAGGCAAGACTCATCTCAAATTTTCAAAAAAAAATAATAGCTCTACCATACTTCATCAAGATTTTCTTCATTCAGATCTTCCACTTTTGTAACCTTGAATGCAGTTTTTGTCTTTGTTCCATTTTTCAACCCAGGATTTCTCATTTCAAATGAAGTTATTTACCAATCAACTAATCTTTAGTTTAAGTATTATAATCCACAATTTCCTCTATAGAAGATACATTTTCAATGTATATATCAGGGAGAGTATTGAGTACCTTCTTCACTATCCTAGATTCATCTATTTGTGCACCAAGTCCTCTCATTCCACCTACTAGCTCATCTATTATCTACATGTAGGATTTGATGTTCTCATCTTCACCCATTCACAAGATCTCAAAATGTGCCTCCAAGTTCTGCAACTTTTCTTGTTTAACCTTTTCATCTCCTTCATACATCCTTTCCAAATTATCCCAAATCTCTTTAGCAATCTTCAAATTCATAACTTTAACTACTTCAAAATGTGAAAGACTATTAACAATTATAAACCTTGTCTTATTATTGAATTCATGTGCTTTGGTCTCATCAATAGTACTTGGACCATTTCTAGGAGCAATATATTGGTTCTAAATAGTCTTCTTTATCTCATATCCACAGTATGCTAGATATCCTTCCATCTTCATTTTCCAAAATGCATACTCATTCCAATCTAACCTAAACACTCAATAGTGATTTTTCTATCCATTCTATACCTTCCATAAGCAGTTAATCTATTCTCCAAGGAACCTCGATCTAATACCAATTGTTGAACAAGACAACTGAGAGGAAGGGTGAATCGGTTGTAGCAATTTTAACCTTTAAAACTCTTCACCAGAAGTTAGGTCAATAAGAATTCACAAAACCCTTACTTTACTAATGAGATAAATCATTAAGTGCAAAAATAGAAACTAAAAGTAATAAAACCATGCACACAATAGCACCATATTTACGTTGAAAACCCAATGAGGGAAAAACCATGGTGAGGATCAGCTCACAATATAAAGAATTCCAAAACCAAATACAAAGGCTCAATGCCATAAAGGATCACTACCAAGATAAGACACACTGTCCAATGAGGGCTCACTACTCGGAGGGCTCACTACCACAAAATTACAAAGAAGATAGAAGAGGATTGTTACAAAGAGAAAACTATCTCAATGCAACAAATATTCTATGACAATTCACTCACACACGTGCAGACATCCTCGGAAGATAGAGTGCACCTTTAGCTCACTTCCTTAGAGAACTCAACACTTGGATTTCGCATTGATCTACTCAAACTCACATCACACACACATATCTCACATCTATCTTATCTTTCACCAACATCTAAACTTGTACTTATACCATCTTCAACCTTGAAACCCATCCAAGGTTGGCCACAGACCATTTGTATTTGAAAATTAAAATTAGGTGGACACCAAAAAATTCTACGATGAAATTATAATGAAGATGACCCAAACACATACTTAATGAGGACCTAAATGAGTCTCACACACCTCGCCACAATTCCATAAATTTTGCAACTAGTGTTTAACACAAGGTCAGCCAACACCCATGCAAAACACATAAAATAGTTAAGCACATGCATCCTTAACATGATCCAATCTTTCTGAACAACAAACTTCACTTGAACACGACCTTGTCAACTTATTCTCAGAACAACAAGTCATGAAACCAAAATTTGGAGAAATCCAGGGCAATTACATTTCTCCCAGACCACAGCTCAACACACCAAAATGCAGAGTTCACATACTAGTGAAGATATCTCGCACTGTACAATGGTCTAGAAGCCCAAATTTTGGATATAGCAACTACCAACAATCATGAACAATATGTCAAAACATAACAATCATAGAAGCAATACAAAGCACATCCTGGAGCATACACTAAATACCTGCATGACATTATTTTCCCTATTTATCAAATTTTCTCAAAAGCACTTGGAACCCAAGCACCAAAGACATCATTGTGGCACATTACTTCATTCTAACATACTTCTAGATATAAAAACATAATAATAAATCCATGTACTCATAGCACTTCTTCAACATCCCAACTATCCATGTACAACCTACAAACCTTCTTTTTTACAATTTTCTCAATATCCTCGACATATACAATCAATAACAAAATTCCATAACATCAATGACAATAGAAACCAACTGACATTAATGACAACACCTTCATACTTGCAACACAAACTTGGAAAAACAAAACCCAAAAAGCATCTTTCAAGAACCCTAGCCAGGACCCATTTGCCATAGGGAAAATGAGTCCTTATTGAGCTCCAAAAGGTGACTTTTGGTGAAAGTTACACATTGTTTCACCTTTCCAAAGCTACCTTTTGATTAGTTTTTCTGTTAGATTTTATTATTGTTCTTTATTTGCATCATATAGCACATATTTTGAATGAAATTACTTAGGTCGATTGGATCATTAATCCATTTTGATTCAAACCCTATAATTCACCATTTCATTTTGGTGAACCTTAGTTTGATCCTTGTAGTTTCTGATTTTGGAGTCCTCTTTCATCCTAGATTTAGATCTTGCATTCATTTGCATCTCCTTTCATTTAATTAAGTCTCAGTTAGGGTGTCTAGTTTTCATTTAACTTTCAATTTCATTTAAGGTTTTTAGGATTGCATATTTTTCATTCTTTAAATCTAAAAAAATTAAAAAAATCAGTTATCTTGCATATCATTTTACATCATATTCACTTGCATTTGAAAATTGAAACAAAATTACATATAAAATTAGGTGTTAAATAGGTTGTCATTTTGTCACATTTTGCATTTGCATTTCATCTTCATTTCATAGAAAATTGAAACTGAAACTTCTTGTAACAAACCAAAATCTGGAAATCACTAAAAAACATGTAAAAAATATATAAATATTTTCTTCAAAACCATCATCTAGGACCCATTCACCCTAGGGCGAATGAGTCCCTTATTAGGTCACATTCTGATTCTGGGCATTAATATATTCATTTTTGCATTTCTTTTTGTTGGTTTCAAATTTCTATTACTATTTGTAGAATTTGTGTTTCATCAATTTAATCATATCTAGCTTAACTTGATAAATTTAGAGCTTTGTGTGATTTCAAAATTGAATTTACAATATTTAATTTCTATATTTTTGCATAGTGTAATCAGCAAATTACCTTGTTTTAAATTTAAAAATCTGAAAATGGACAAGTGATTTGGCAATGTGTGGAAGTCCTTGTTCTCCTTGGTTGATGTTTCAAGTTGTGTTTTTGGAAAGTATCCTAATGCAATTGACCCTAATTATGCTCACCCAACTCCTAATGAGTTTCCTCATGAATTTGACATCATTGAAGAAGATGATTCTAGCATGCATGAGTTCATAAATGATTTCCTTAACAATCTTGATAATAATGCATCCTTCTATCCTTCCATGAAAGAACCAACACAACTTGAGATGTTTGGTCTTTTACATCTTGAAATTGAATCACAAACTAAGACTAAACCTCCACTGATAAGTGAAAATAGTTCCTCTAATCAAGTTCATACCTATCCATCTTATGTTAACAAAGTGACAAACACTCCCATCAATCTAGAAGAGACTTATGCCCAATGCTTTAATATTTTAACCAACCAAGGATGTGACATAACTAATGAGCATGAAATTCACAATTTTTTAGAGAAAATTCCTAGTGAAGAAACTAAAGGAATATAAAGATATCAAGATCCTCCTCCCAACATAAGTATCCTCCTTCCTAAGGAACAACCAATGCCTCATATGGATGATAAGGGCATCTTAGGTCCTCCTCCTCAAAATCTTCCAAAATAAATTGGTGAATCAAGCAAGCAACAAAAGCCTTACAAACTCAAGAAACTTAAATTTTCTTATCCTATGTTTGAAAATTAAAGGATCTTGCACATATTTTTGCAACAAGAAGTTATAACATTACCACCCATTAGATAAATCCGCATCCAAATCCTAAGAACACAAAAAAGTCTCACTATCAATATCATAGAAGCATTGAGCATAGTACTAATGACTGTCATACTTCAAGGAGAATCTTTAAACAATTGGATATCATAAAATTAATCCATTAACAAATAACTTTTGCTCCTTCCCATGTAATAGTTGTAGGATCATAGCATCCTCACTATTGCATGTTTTATAGCCATTGTAAACCATTTTCTTTGCAAGGAGCTCATTCTCATCACCTATCTCAACTAGTCCTTGTCTTGCACTTAGTGAGGGAAAGGGTTAGGTAGCCTTGTCCTAGTTTGGAACTTGATGTTGTCCTTTGGATATTTTTACACCTTCCATACTTCCAGACTGGGATTGGGATGCGGATGACATGTTATAGGTTGACTCGCATGTGTGCTACTGTTGGAATTGTGTGCCTCAATCTCACAGGCTGAAGCCTCTGAAAGAGAAAAGTCGGTGTAACATCTTTTCTGTCTAGCCAACTAATAGTTGTGCAACCTTGTGGAATTCTCAGGTCACCAAGACCTTGTTACTATCTTGCCAACTGGAGCTATCACTATGACATTCCTTGTTATTGTGATCTCTCTCTACCCAGTAAGAACTCTCACCGACTGTGGTTCATAGTGGTTGTCAGGGAGACTTGTGGCAACAACAGTTATCGGGGAGAGATACAAATGCTTCAATATGAAGTCCTAGTGATATGGCATGTCTCACTGGCCATTATACTCTTGGAGTTATCAGAGTAACAAAGGATTTGGTAAGAACTCTTGGCAATGGGTGATTGTCTCACAGATGAGCTAGTCTGTTGTCAGTATGACTCTTGGTGAAGGGTGGTTTTGGGGTGACTCGGAACCTTCAAAGTGACTCTCAGTGATAGCGGTAGTCTCTCTAACTGGTCAGTGCTTGGTATGACTTGAGGGCTCAGTATTAACTCTCAGCTATAGCCTAAGTCTTGCCGATGAGTGTTCTTTTTGGTATGACTTGAAGGGCTCGGTATGATCTCTCACCAAAGAGTGATAGTCTTGCCGATGGGAATGCTAATGTCTATGTGACCTTTTAAACTTCGGTATAACCTCTCATCGAAAGCAATTGTCCTGGTGATAGTGCTACATGTGATGGATATCGGTATGATGTCTTGGTGACAAGGGGAAGTCTGAGCAACAGCTATTGAACTTGGTGTAACCTCTTGCCGAAGGTGATGATTCTGGCCAATATCAACTGTTGGGTTTTGTGGCATCGAGGAGACATGGTTAGTGTCTCACCGACATGTGACATAGGTTGAATGTTGTTGACCGATTGGAAGACTATCCTACGTGGTGTGTCTTTGACCAATTAAAGGAGCAGAATGGGAACCGCTAGCAGTTGGACTATTGTGGCCATTACTGAGAGGAAAATTCATAGACCATGGGTGACATGGTAATACTCAGGAATTGAAGATGATGATTGGTTTGATGAATAGTTGGATGAGGAGTTTGATGTGTGATCAGTGTGAATTCAATTCTGAGAGCATTGTAACTTGAATGTTATGTACAAGGTTGATCATTGAATCTACTATTGTAAACTGATATCAAAAAGATAAGTCTGATCTCTGTATGTAATTTCATTATTGTAATACAAAGAGGCTTTTCTTAGTGTGGTGGGTTTTTCTCTCGTAAGGGTTTTCCCACGTAAATCTGGTGTTCATCTGTGTATGAATATTTCTCTGTTTTAGTTATTTCTTTCAAGTGTATCTTAATTGGACTGTAATTAAAAAATTTAGAAGCACCTCTGCATTCTTCCCTGAGGTTTTGACATTAGGAGAGTTATTTCCGCACCTTAGCTTTCCTTACAAGTGGTATTAGAGTCTGGCCAGTTGTGTTATCCTTATGGGTACATTGGGTTTTTTTGTGTCAATCCTGTTCAGTGGGAGTCTTGTAGAAGTTTGGTAATTCTAATTACAGATTAATATGGCAAGCACATCAAGAAATATTGAAATTGAGAAATTCAATGGCAGAAAATTTTGAGTTGTGGAAACTCAAAATGGAAGATCTATTGGTTGATCATGATCTTTGGATTGTTGTGTCTGGAGTGAAGCCTACAGGCATGAAGCAAGAGGATTGGGACCTTGCAAATAGAAAATCGAAGGGGCTAATAAGGCTCTATTTAGTAGACTCTATTCTTCTGAATTTTCATGAAGAAAAGATTGCATATTCCTTGTGGAAAAGACTGGCAGCTATTTATCAGGGAAAGTCCTTGGTGAATAAATTGTTTTTGAGGAAGAAGTTGTACACCTTGAGAATGCAGGAGGGAGGATCTGTTGCTGATCATTTGAACACATTCAACATGTTGATTGCATAGTTAACATCTATGGGTGTGAAGATTGATAAAGAGGATCATTGAATGCTGTTATTATGTTCTTTTCCAGATTCTTGGGATCACCTGGTGATGGCTATTGGGAGTATGACATCCACTTTTAAGATGGGAGATGTTGTTGCTTCTTTGTTATCAAAAGAGATGAGAAGGAAATATTCTGAGATGGCGAAGGAGACCCTTGCTATTAGTGGTAGATCGAAAGAAGAAGGCAAGAAGAAAGACAAGAAGTCCAAATCCAAATCAGAAGGGAGATCAAAGTCTCTTGGCAAGAAGTCCAAGGTGAAGTGTTGGAATTGTGGGAAACCTGGTCATGTCTGAAATGATTGTAAAGAGGAGAAAAAGAAGAAGAAGAAGAACTCTTCTGACAATGATTCTTCTCAAATTGATGTAGACGCTTTCATTGTAGCCTTGGCTACACAAGCATCAGATGATGTCTGGCTGATTGATTCTGGAGCATCTTTCCACATGACATCACATAGAGACTGGTTCATGAAGTATGAAAAATATGATGGTGGAAAGGTGTATTTGGAAAGTGATTCATCTTTGGAAATAGTTGGTTGTGGAAGAGTCAGAATTCAATTCACTGATGGTAGAGTGAAGAGAATCAATGATGTAATGCATATACCAGGTCTGGCTTGAAACTTACTTTATGTTAGTATGCTAAATGATATTGGAGTGCAAGTCACGTTCTCTAGAAATAGCTACAAGATGACTAGAGGCTCTATGGTGCTAGCAAGGGGTGCTCGAATTGGTACCTTGTATAAGCTAGATGCACATGTTGCACAATGCAATAGTGTCTCTGCAAAGTCACGGAAAGCTACTCATGGAGGAAAAGAGGAAAAAATTCCTGATGGTGTAAACTCTATGGAAGTTAAACTTCTAGCAGAAAAGACTATGCTCTGGAATCATAGGCTTGGCTACATTGGAGAGAAAGGTTTAAAAACCTTGAAGAATAAAACCCTGGTTGAAGGGCTTGATGATTGTAACCTCGAATTCGAGTTTTGTGAACATTGTATATATGGTAAACAACACTGTGTTTCATTTTATTCCATTCCTCACAAATCTTTTGGTTTGCTTGATTACATTCATTCTGATGTTTTTGGTCCAGTGAATGTTCCTTCTCTGTCTAAATCACGATATTATGTATTGTTCATTGATGATTATTTGAGAAGAGAATTTGTTTATTTTTTGAAAATTAAATCAGAAGTGTTCAATTGTTTTAAAGAATTTAAAAATCTTGTAGAAAATCAGACTAGAAGAAAAATAAAATGTTTAAGGACTGATAATGGTGGTGAGTTTTGTTCTGATGATTTCAAGAGGTACTATAAAGATCATGGGATTAAAAGACATAAAACTACACCTTACACTCCACGGAAAAATGGAGTTGCAGAAACTTTCAACAAGATAGTGATGGAAAGAGCACGAAGTATGTTGAGCAGTGTTGGCTTGGAGGAGAAGTTTTGGGCTAAGGAAGTTGCTACAACATGTTACTTGATAAAGCATTCTCCTAATTCTGCTCTTGTTGAAAAAACACCTTTGGAAGCATGGTCTAGTAAGAAGACCTCTCTAAGACATATTCGTGTTTTTGGCTATGAGGCATATGCATATGTGTCAAATGAGAAAAGATCTAAATTGGAGAACAAGGTTGTTAAATGTATTTTTATTGGCTATAGTGTTGGCATAAAAGGATACAAGCTTTGGAGTCTTGATACGGAGAAGGTTCTATACAACAGAAGTGTTATCTTTCATGAGCTAAAGCCTTCTACCTTAGATCTACAGTCAGAGACAAAATCAGAAAACAAAAAGGATGTAGTTGAAATTCCTCCGACACCAGAGAAAGAGGAATTGAAAATTCAAAATGTACCTGAAACTGAGGAGAGCTCAAGTAGTTCTGAAAGTTTTGAAGAAGAACAACAACCTTAGCCTCAGCAAGTGAGGAGGTCAACTCGTGAAAGAAAGCAACGTGATAGGTATGGGTTCTCTTTGATAGATTCTACTTGTGCCTATGCTTTGATTTCTAGCACTAATGAGTCTAGGATTGTAAAAGAGGCATTTAGAATGTCTAAATCAAACTCTAGGTTGGAAGCCATGAATGAAGAAATGGCATCATTAGAAAAGAATGATAATTGGAGCTTGGTGCCCTTGCCTGAAGGCAAAAAAGTTGTGGGCTGCAAATGGGTATTTAAAAAGAAAATAGGTCTGGATGGCAGTGTGGAAAAATATAAAGCGAGGTTGGTTGCAAAGGGATATTGCCAGGTAGAGGGAATTGATTATGGGGAAATGTTTTCTCCTGTAGCTAGGCTGGCATCCATTAGATTTCTTGTCACTTGCAATAGCACATGACTTATAGGTTGAATAGATGGATGTGAAGATAGCATTTCTTCATGGTGATCTTGAAGAAGAAATTTATATGTCCCAGCCTGAGCACTTTGTGGAGAAAGGTAAAGAAAAATTGGTTTGCAAGTTGAAAAAGTCTCTGTATGGGTTAAAATAGTCTCCTAGAATGTGGTACTAGAAGTTTGACACTTTTGTTTTTTCATTGGGATTTGTAAGATAAAAATCTGATCATTGTGTGTATTACAAAGCTGAAAGTGATCGAGTTCTTATTATTGCTCTCTATGTTGATGATATGTTGTTCATAGGCAATAGTAAGTTAATAATTTCTGATCTTAAGTCTCAGTTTTCTACAAAGTTCAAAATGAAAGATCTTGGTGCAGCAAGGTATATTCTGGGAATGGGAATAACCAAGCACAAAAATAGTAGAAAAATTTGGCTCAGTCAGAGTAAGTATATCAAGATTGTTCTAGAGAGATTTTGTATGAATGATTGCAAGCAACTAGTTGTTCCAGTTTTGCAGGGGACGAAGCTATCTATTGAAGACTATCCAAAATCTCCTACTGAGATGGAGGACATGACCAGTGTACCTTATGCTAGTGCGGTTAGCAGTCTAATGTATGCAATGGTTTGTACAAGGCCAAACATTGCCCAAGCAGTGGGAGTACTTAGTCAGTTTATGGCTAATCCTAGAAGGACACATTGGGATGTTGTGAAAAGAGTATTCAGATATTTGAAGGGCACTTCAGAATATGCTTTGTGTTACCATGGGAACTCAGTTGAATCACAGAGGACTCTTAGTATTCGAGGCTATCTAGATTCTGATTGGACAGGGGACATTGATAGTAGAAGATCCACTAGTGGATATATTTTCATGATGAATGGTGGTGCAGTGAGTTGGATGAGTAAGTAGCAGATTGTAGTCACTTTGTCCACTATAGATGTAGAATAAATGGCAGCAACACATGCTTGTAAAGAAGCAATCTAGTTAAAACATTTGTTTTGTAACATTGGTTTTGATGCAGGGAAAATAACAATTTACTATGATAGTCAAAGTGCTATATGTTTGGCAAAGAATCCTACTTTCCATGCAAGGATGAAACATATAGATGTACAATATCATTTTGTACGATATATGGTGGAGGATGGAAAGCTCTCGTTAGACAAAGTGGATACTCTAGAGAATGTTGCAGATGCATTGATGAAGCCAATGAGCATAGACAAGTTCAGGTGGTGTGCCAATTTGATGGGCCTCAGTGCCCATGAATTTTAGTAGTTTTGTTGTACTCTGGATGTGCCTGTGTGATCTTCAACAAGTGGGAGATTGTTGGAATTGTGTGCCTCAATCTCACAGGCTGAAACCTCTGAAAGAGAAAAGTCGGTGTGACATCTTTTCTGTCTGGCCGACTAATAGTTGTGAAACCTTGCAGAATTCTCAGGTCACCAAGACCTTGTTACTATCTTGCCGACTAGAGCTATCACTGTGACATTCCTTGTCATTGTAATCTCTCTCCACCCGGTAAGAACTCTCACCAACTGTGGTTCATATTGGTTGTCAGGGAGACTTGTGGCGATAGTAGTTATTAGGGAGAGATACAAATGCTTCGGTATGAAGTCCTAGAGATATGGCATGTCTCTCTGACTGTTATACTCTTGGAGTCATCAGAGTAACAAAGGCTTTGGTAAGAACTCTTGGTGATGAGTGATTGTCCCACCGATGAGCTAGTCTGTTGTTGGTATGACTCCTAGCAAAGGGTGGTTTTGGGGTGAATTGGAACCTTAGTAGTGACTCTCAGCAATAGCGGTAGTCTCTCCAACTGGTCGGTGCTCAGTATGACTTGAGGGCTTGGTATTACCTCTCAGCGATAGCCTAAGTCTTGCCGACGAGTGTTCTTTTCGATATGATCTCTCACCGAAGAGTGATAGTCTCATTGATGGAATGCTAATGTCTATGTGACCTTTTGAACTTCGACATAACCTCTCACCGAAATCAATTGTCCTAGTGATAGCGCTACATGTGATGGATATCAGTATGATGTCTTGGAAACAAGGGGAAGTCTGAGCTACAGCTATTGAACTCGATGTAACCTCTTACCGAAGGTGATGAGTCTAGCCGATATCGACTGTTGGGTTTTGTGGCATTGGGGAGATAGGGTTAGTGTCTCACTGACATGCGACATAGGTTGAACGTTGTTGACCGATTAGAAGACTGTCCTACGTGGTGTCTCTTCAACCAATCAGAGGAGTAGAATGGAAACTGCTAGCAGTTAGACTATTGCGGCCATTACTGAGAGGAAAATCGACAAACCATGGACGACATGGTAATACTCAGGAATTGAAGATGATGATCGGTTCGGTAAATAGTTGGATGAGGAGCTCGATGTTTGATCATTATGAATTGAATTCTAAAAGCATTGTAACTTGAATGTTTTGTACAAGGTTGATCATTGAATCTGCTGTTGTAAAGGGACATCAGAAAGATAAGTCTGATCTCTGTATGTAATTTCATTATTGTAATACAAAGAGGCTTTTCTTGGTGTGGTGGGTTTTTCTCCCGTAAGGGTTTTCCCACGTAAATCTGTTGTTCATCTATGTATGACTATTTCTTTGTTTCAATTATTTCTTTTAAGTGTATCTTAATTGGACTGTAATTCAAAAATTTAAAAGCACCTCTGAATTCTTCCCTAAGGTTTTGACGTTAGGAGAGTTGTTTCCACACCTTAGCTTTCCTTACAGCTACTAGTCTTTTGCTTTATTTTTTGTTTTCATGTTTCTTCATGTGATTGCATGTGCATAATGTTGGGAAAATGAGTAAAGTTATCTATTTTTTGTCATTGATGTCACCATGTTCATAGTATGCTGATAGTTGGGTCTGGTACTCTTATACTAGTGCTTATCCTCTCCAGTGGCTGGTCCGATATTTTGGTTGCCTTCCCCATATTCTAGTCTGCGCTTCTTTGCAAATGATAATCTCTAGTTGTGATTTTGGGAAATCTCTATTGAATGTTAAAGGCATGCATGATCAGGTTATTTCATGCTCGCACCACATACAGATTAATTTTTTCCTTGTTGCATTGAAGATTATTCATGGTTGACTTGTTAAGTTAATTTTGATTTTATGTGAAAGATTTTGTGAGACCTATTTCTTGGTCTGAGTCAACATGATGAAATGTGCTAAAGACTGTTTTGTGTGTTTGGAAATATTTTGTGAACTATTTGACCCAACATAATAATCGTTAAAATATTTTGAAAATACTTTGTGGAAGCCGACCTAATTAGTTCCTGTAATGGAGATCGGGTAGATATATAAGTATATGGTGAACAGTTTGGAAGTATGGGTGAATGTGTGTGTAAGTGCAAATGGATGTGTGGGAATATGTGTAGTGATTCTGTGATAGAGGAAATAGTGAAGAGGTACTGAATGTGAAGGTGTGATCAGAAAGGTGACAGTTGTGAGCATATCCAGAACTATATCAGCACATGTTAGGTGCATCTTTCCAATTCATTTTTTGGTTGTAAAGCCTTACTCTGTTTTGTATAATTTTTCTATAGTCAATGAGCCTCTTGTTGGAAAGTGAGTCATTTCGTAGGTAGTGAGCCTTTGTACTTGAATAGTGAGTCCTTCTTTTGGCAGTGAGCCTCCTTTTTAAAATATTATACAATGTGAGTTAACCCTCACTGTGGTTTTTCCCTTATTGGGTTTTCCACATAAAAATCTGGTGTTCATTGTGTTGATTTAATTTCTACTATCTATATTTCATTCTCGTATTCAATAACAAAATAGTGTGGTTGAAGATTTATTAAGTGATAAATTTTTAAGTTTGAATTTGTGCGACAACTGATTCACCCCCCCTCTTAGTTGTCCTACACCTATTTAACAATTGGTATCAGAGCCTGTGGTTCCTTGGTGAAGAGCTTAATCACTTAAGGGAGATCTTGAAGATGGAGATAATGAATGAAAAATGAGAATCCGGAATGCTCTTGAAGATCTTGATAAAGTGGAAAAAAAACAAAGATTTGAAAGAGAATGTTGATGAAGCAAATGAATTTGTTCAGAAATTGAAGGAATGGTTGAAGAAATTTAAGGAAAGACACAAAGAAGTAAGTGAACAGCTAAAACAAGAGATAATTGGACTGCAAATGATAGTAGAAGAAAAGAAGAGGATCGAAGAATGTCTGAATACAATGGTGCAAAACAAGTCTAAAGAATGTTCCAGACATGAGAAGGAGATAGTAAATCTAAGAGTGGAATTAGAGAAGGCTAAACTCTATGAAAATAATTTTAGATCCAGCTCCGGTAAACTTGAAGAAATACTTGTAGGACAGAAACCATGTAAAGACAAAGGTGGCTTAGGAGCCGATACCAATGAATGTTCTAAAGATATGAAGAAGAATCAAGGTAAGAGGAAGCAGAGAAGGAATTTTGCAAGACGGCCACCTGTTAAATAGCCTAATGCATGAAGGTACCCCTCTTTTGATAATGTTTGCTTTTCTTGTAACAAATATGGTCATACAACAACTGATTGCAAAAGTAGGATAAACCATTTTTTTGGCTTTCTTTCTAGAAAATGTTTTCAATGCAAAAAGTTTGGACATAAGGCTACAGAATGAAAATCTCAGGCAAGTTTGATTAGTCGGGTAATGAGAAATAGGTTTAATGAAGGCAGAATGAATCAATTCTTTAATGGCTACTGCTATGCATGCAATAAATTTAGACATAGAAAATTAGTGTAGATCAAGGAATAATGGAGGACAATCTAATCAGAAAGGTGTGATCTGTTATAACTACAATAAACCTGGACATGTATCTATGAATGCTTGGTCTAGACCTGCTCCAACATGAACAAACAATCAAATATTAGTCCATAAATAAATCTAAACTAATATTCCCCATGAGATTCATTCAAACACAAGAACATGGAAACTCAAGCAAAGTAATCAAATGAAAGCTAATTAAATCCTATTCTAATGCTCAAACTCTCAATCCCATGGGGGAATTGGTGATATTTGATGTGGAAAATAGCCCTTTCCTAATCCCTAGTCAAGCTTGATGATGAACTTTGAAGATTGATGCTCCTTGATGAAATTTCTTCATAACCTAGCTATGAAAATGGATGAACTTTGCTCAAAACATGAAGATAATGACGTTGCATGAAGTTGTGGGTCAAATGCCTAAGATTGTGGATCCAAAATCAATATGAGATCCTTCTATTTATACAAGAGAGTGATGGAAGAATAGACCAAATGGATGAATGTGGGATCAAACACCAACCAATAGCATAATGCCACTTTTCAACATGTGAGTGGACAAAGGTGGAGCACATTTTGATGAATGTGCACATTAATGCTATTAGGTGGAAATTCAAAATTGGAGAAATGACATGTTGGCGGGAGATGAAAGATGAATTAAATGCCACTTGGCTCAATAAAAGGACATGTAAGAGGCCTTTAATGCCTTGTTGGATGGACAAGTCCTTTTGGGGGGAGATTTCAAATTTGAGGAATATTCCATCTTTGATGCCTTTTTGAATGAAAATAGGAGATTTAATAAATCAATTAAATGGATTTTTATGAGCAAGTTGCAAAATCTAGAGGATTTGATGGATTAGAGTTAGGATTAATCATGATTTGATTAACTTAGGTGAAGATTAGCTGATTTGACACTTTGACTTACATTTTTTGGATTTAAATAATTCAAGATGAGAGGAATAATGAATTTAGACTTAATTAAACAAAGTTGGATTTATTTAATTAAAAGGGGATGGTGTTAGACTTAAATTAAATAAAGGTTAGTTTATTTAATTTAAAGGAGATGACCTTAGAATCTAATTAAATAAAATGAATTATTTAATTAAAAGAGGAGAATAGGATTAATTAAACAAAATAATTTATTTAATTAATAGGAGATAATGATTTAATCAGATAAAATTGATTTATTTAATTAAAAGATGAAATATGATGAATTTAATTAAATAAAGATTATTCGATTAAATGGTTAGCAATGGAGTGATTCAAGATGAATTGGTGTTAGTAAATCAGGACCAGGCATGCGGGATCAATCAATATATTTTACGTGTCTACATTTTGCCCCTTTGAAGCAATGTATCTGCTGTATTGGTTCAAAGAATAAACCTGTTGAGATCAAAATTCAATTTTTTTTTATTTTTTTGGATGCCCCAACAGAAAGAAGCATACTAGTACACTTCCCCCTCAAGAGATCGAGTGAAAAGTTCAATTTGAGGGTCGATCTCATGACAAAGAGGTTCAATATGGACATATGGATGGTTATGATAATGATGCAAATGAGATGGTTTATGAGATGCTTAGAATAACCAATCTATATTAGTGATATAATGCAATGTATGTGAGATGGTCAATGTTTCCCATAGGATATGATATGCATTATGTTGATGGTTTGTGGATGCAAGATGGATGCATTAGTGATGCTTTTGATTAACTGTCATGGTACCATGTTAGCACGGAAAGAAGACATAAGAAATAAGATCCAACAAGCCTACATTATTTGAGATGATAATGATGATGATGATGATGATTTTATTATCAGGAATTGGGATTTTAAAAGGGATAATCACCTTACATTTGATAACACACATAGGTATGATGCATCAAGGTATAAAGGACTAGGATGGCATTGCACCTAATGTGATGGACTTTGACTCGATAATCAAATAGGAGTATTCATGTTCACACCTAGCATACAAAACCTTATTCAAAATGTAGCTCAGATATTTCAAATGTCTCAGACCAAAACATAGAAAGGAAAGCCTTCCTATGTGGTCAACAAGACACCTAAAACACCCTCCCTATAGACAAAACAAAGTAGGCATGACCAAGGTTATATTACAAGAACATTCAACAAGCATAACGGATAAAAAGATAATGATTGTTGCCCCATTCCTTTCTCTCTAAATCCCTTTATTTGGACATCATTGAGAGGTCATCAGAATGAGTGTAATAAGATAAGTCAAAATACAAAGATCAAGTAAACAAACAAGCTAATGTTCTTCATACCACTAGCCAAGACTAAACTACGGTGATGCCTGATGTTGATGCCCATTGTAGGAAGGATGCATCCTAGGACATGATGTTATCAAATGATTTGAGACTGACTGGATGATAGGCTATTAATACCAAGATTTAACCAACTTGTTTACTTACTGACCTAGACTTGATACCTTAATGTTTGACTTTTCACTTTTAACCTGCTAGACTTTTTTCTGGTTGTTTCAACAAAGGTTGAGGTTGATGATTGTTTATTATGAGTGAAATTTTATTGTGGGTGAAAGAGAGATGGGATGGATGGATTTTTTCAAATATTTGGATGTTTTTGATGTTTTAAAATTTTTTGAGGCTATTTTTTTGGTATTTTCAAGATGTTTTACAAATGTTTTGATTTTTGAATTTTCAAATATTTTTGTGTTTTCTAAGATTTATGAATGTTTTTGGATTTTGTGTTTTTTGAATGTTTTTGTGTCTCGAGGGCTAATCAAAAATTAGCCTTGCCTACGTTTAAGCTCAGAGGTGACGTAGTTCAGATTCCATGTTTTTTATCTTTTTCTGACTTTTTAACTTATTTTGGGATTTTGATATGTTTTGGATGTTTTGGATTTTCACATGAATTTGACGATTTGGATATGGATATGTGTGATCATATCAGTTCTCTGTTTTGATATTTTGTTGAAAACCAAGCTAAGGTTGATTGATCAGATTGATGGATTGATGATGATAACATTGTTGAGGATACACAACAATGTAAGGATAGTGTTAACCAACACAAGGATTGGGATGGATATCCCAAGATGATGAGGGATTGATGATGATAACATTGTCAAGGATACACAACAATGCAAGGATAGTGCTAAGTAACACAAGGATTGGGAAGGATATCCCGAGATGATGGATTGATTGGATTTGATTGATGAGGATTGATGAAGCTTGGTTTGGAACAAAAGTTGGTTTGGATGATTTCATGTGATGTTGAAGCACACATTAGATGCAAATAATATTGATTGTTTAGATTGATGTTCGATGAAAGATAAAGCTTGATAGGGAACATCTTTTTGTCAAAATGTGTTATGGGCTAGTGATTTGGATTTTGGCTCACAAGTGCTTGACCAATTTGATTTCACATTTTCCAATGTTTGTATCACTACATAAGTTGGAGGATATAGATCAAGATTTATTCCCAAAGCAAGATGTAAATATCTGCCCCCAATGTCTAGCAATGTATGGAATGCCATGGGTGGAGGCTTGGATAGGAGGGATATGGATTATCTTGCGATAAGATAAGGTGTTAGAATAAAGAATGCTCATTTGGATAATGCTTCATGGCTTAGATAATGCTAGGTAGGATAGGGTCAATGAAAATGACTGATGTCAAGATATTTATCATAAGCAAGTGTAAAGTATGAACCAAACTTTTGCAAAGATCAAGATAATGTGGAAGATGGATGCAGATGGATGAAAATAGATTAGATAAATGGTTCATGGATGAATGGATTTATTATGAATGCAAGATGGATGGAATGTTGGATTTTATTATAGATGAGATAAGATGCTTTCACCTGAATTGGCCCATGCCAATGCTTAATTCTACACATGACGCCTATTTGTCAAGTTTTCATCATGGTACCCATCCAAAGCACCACCATAGTGGTTTTCACTAGAGGACAATTTTTTTCTTTACTATTTTCAATCCTTTTTTATTTTTTTGGATTTTCATATTTTTTGGTTTTTTTGCATTTCTCTGTCAGAGTTTTTTGAAACATCTTAAGCTCATGTTGAACCATCTAGTGATGTCGATGTAGATGTTTCTGTCATAATGTTCCATTGATATGCTAGTTGAAGAAGCTACTTTGCAAAGATACGTGCACTTGAATGCAACTTTTGGGATTCCTGATCTTCTTTGTTGATACCAGGGCTAACTTTTTCTTTGTATGCACACAATATAGTGGCCTTTGAATCCTTATGATGAATGGTCGTTGCCAAAACATGGTCAACATGAGAATTGGATATCATGCGTGGAAGTGTGGATGGAGTGTGTTTAGGAATAGAATATGGATTGGTTGATATTTTGGAACCTTTGACTCTCCAAACTAGGGAAGATGAGCAATGATGGATATGGAAGTGTGTATGGAATTAGGACCAACTGCTTGATATACTTTGTACATTGCTTGAGAATTCTGCTTTTGAATTTTTGGACATCTTTGATGGATACTTTTCCCTTTTTTTTTTTTGAATTTGTGGACATCTTTGATGAATTTGTAGTATTGGCATCAATTTCATCATAAGGATTCTTCATGCTCCCTATGTTGATGTTTGCACTAGATAAAATTTCCCCCAAGTATTATAGAGGTATCATTGATATTTTTAGATCCCTTAATTGTCAAATAACCAAGACCTTGATGCTTAGGATTGCCAATAATCTACACTGGTTCTAGGATACCCTGTTCATGTAGGCATCATCCTCTACCTTGATAATTCATTTGTTGAAACATTTTATTTGCAATAGGATATGATTTACCTTGGACACAAGGTGCTAATCTTTCTCTTCTCTATTGTGAATATTCAAAGGTGATAGCTTCTTCATTGACAAGATAGCTTGTCCTTAAAAAGGTAAGTGATCCAATTTTCTAAGTGATAGGTTCTTCCATGTGTGGGATAACTTCCTGATTGATATCTTCAACTTGATCTTGTGGAATACTAGATTTTAATGCTTCTTCAAGAGGTGTCGATGATTCACTATCCCCATACAAGCCTTCCTTATGATTCATATTTGATATGCCTTCACAAGATTTTCACGATTCACCACTTCTATAGAAGCCCTCTTCATGAGCCATTTCTGATATGTCTCTAGATTTTTTTCTATCTTGATCATGTGTAAAAATGTTAAGAGTAGGAGACTCGTGTTCCTTGCTAATAATATCAAGAGTATGAGACTCTTGTTTTGAATGAAGATCATCTACATGTCCATTAGGAGTAAGCATCGCATGGGTAGATGGAGGAATATGTTCTATATGGATATGATCATCATTTGTGACATTTTATATAGATAAGAGCGTGTCAATTAGATCATTGTAGTATCTTGGAGATATGAATTCTTGATCTTGATTAATTTTGAAATTGCTTTTAACATGCTTTGGATCAAGTTCTTGACATGGGTAAATTTCAAATGATGGATTGCTTATAAATAATTCTTTGATATCTTCATTAGGCATGAGAAGCGGCTCAATATCCTTTTGATCTTTGAGTGGACGTGGATCAAATGTTGAGTTGAGGATTTCTTCAATATCTATAACCATGAGGTCAAAGGATGTCAATATGTCTTGGAAAGTACCATTGCAAAATTTTGGTGAAATATGTTGATCATGATTTGGAATAAATTCTTGAGATATGTTCTCTAACTCATTTGGTGATGTAGAGACATTTTCAACATGATCATTGGTCGATGGGTCATGAATAATTTCAATAGGATCAAATAATTCTAACACTCCTTGAAATAGATCATTGCCAAATATTGTTGAGGGGTTTTGATCATGATGGAAAATTTACTCTTGATGTATGTTGAGTTGATCATTAGATGAGGTGGAAACATCTTCAAGGTGCTCATTGATGGATAGATCTTGATCATTATTTTCAATAATTGTGGTGGAGAGATTGTCAATGTTTTCAACCATAGGATCAAATGATGTTATCATTTCTTGAATTGGATCACTGTTGGGTATTGTTGGTGGATTTTGATCATGATTGAAAACTGACCCTTCATATATATTGATTTGATCATTGGATGAGGTAGAAATATCTTCAAGGTTCTCATTGATGGATAGTTGTGATTGATTTTGGATATGTGATGACTGATCTTCGAGATGGGGTGATCGGTTTTGTTGTTGATCTTGATACCCAACCTTTTGACATTGGAGATATTCTTCTTGATGTGGTTGTGGACACAACTCAATGCTTTGATGAAATTATTTAACCAATGGAAGAGTGTATTGATTTTGGGGTGGAGATTTCTCTTCGCTCAACATGTCAATTATTTTGGCGAGTGAAGCGATTTGATCTCACAAAATTTGATCTTGATTTTGATCTTGACACCCTTGATATGGTTGATTTGGTTTTTTTTCAAGAATATTTTGAATGTATACTTGTGGTTCTTGTATAGGATCATGGACAAATTGACTTTGGACAATGTTATGATTTGGGATGATGCTTAGATTTTGCATGATAGGTTCAAATTGAACATTGTTGTGGTTTGGAATCACATTGCCTTGATTTAGGTAACTTTGATTTTGTATGTTGCTACCTTGAATTGGATAAATACATGGATTTGTTGACATATTTTTTGGACTTTGAACAACATTGGTATGATTCACAAACATATCTATCCCAAATTTTACCAAGTGTGGATTTGAAATGTTCATGTTTGGTAAACTTGTACTTGGTATATTCACATTTGGCATGTATGAATTTGGTGGGATGGTTTTTTTTTGTTGGAGACTCATGTATTGATTGTTTAGTTGATATATTTGTACATTTGTACTTTTATGTAAATCTACCATAGGGAAAGGTGTTAAAAAATTTAAATTGGGTATACTCACATTTGTTGTACCATCGAGGTTTGTAGGAGATAATGATCCCATGTATGGATTGTATAAATGTGAGTTTTGATATTTTGGTTGACTTGGATCACTCATGATGTATGGAGAAAGTTTATATCCCATGTTCTTCTTGTGTTTTGACCTTGTTGACCTCTAAGGAATTTAGGACCAATGATGATATTAAGGATGAAAGGGGTGAATGATATGGGTGTTGAACTTTTAGGAACCTTTGAGGGATACTAGACTTTAGGACTTTTGGATTCTTTGATTTGCATTGGATTTGATTTCATTTGGATTTCATTTGGATTTGATAATGAACTCATAAACTCCAAGAGGTTAGATGTTGTCTTGGAATAAACTTGTCCATGAGGTGATAATTTAACTAAGTGTATGGAGAAGGATTCATCTACACACACCTAGTCAAACAAGATGATTTTGATTTGATTTAAAGGATTTTCCAGAAGTCTAGTATGAATTATTTTTCCAATGGTTCAAAAGTTGTTTGTGAGATTGGATTTGATTTATGTTTGAAACGGATGAAATGATTGATTGTGACCCTAGATGAACCTAAGAAGGGATTTGTTTACAAGACCAAGATAGTGAAGAACATGCTTTACCCTATGAGTAGTTAAAACCAAAATACCAATGTTTTTCTTGGAAGACCATAAGACAAAAGGTATCAAGCACATGTGTGGGGTTCAATTTATTTAATCTTGGTTAATGAATTTCTTTTTACCACATCCACACTTCTTGCTTAGTTTTTCAAACTGAATGTCTATGTCTCAATTTCCTTTTCATCCCGCAAGGTCCATTATGTGGAAATAAAGAGTATCAAGGCAATAGGTCCCTAATGTTGACTTTAGAGATCAAATTTAGAAATAGGACCAAATACTTAGAAGCCTCTAAGGATGAAATCCCAAGGGACAAGCAGTAGCACTTGGATTCTTTCAAAGGTATTTTCTTCTACTAAAGGGTTTGAAATTTGATGTCCTTGTTGAATGTTTGTTTTCAAGATTTTGGATCCAATCAATGTGTTTAACTAACTCAAAATTTCACAATCCTAGGATGGAAGAGAAAATATTTGTTGAATTTCCCACTTGGATAAATCTACTTGTGCTTATTTAGAGTTGATGACTAGAAGCTTGAACACACTAGATCCCCTCCATAGCACACACTTCTCAAGTCATCCAAGCTCCAGTTCTCATGAATTTCACATGAAAAACTTCTCATCTCTACAAATAATTGCAAGTATGTGGGACGGTTCTAGAGATCCGACCTCTTGACACCAACAAATATTGAGATTTTTGGTTACTACACAATGGTTCATAATAAAGGCATCCAATTCATAGGACACAATGATAAACTCCCTCAAGAGGTCTCCCAACCCTTAGAACAAGGGCTTTACAATTCATAAAGATACTGGGGGAGAGCTATCATGTATCACTAAGTTGATTGCAAACTTTCCTTGCAACCACAAATTTGTATAGCAGTTCAGAAGAGCTTGGCTTATGCTCATTACCACTTGGGTTGTTCCCTTGGGGTGAGTACTTTTTCCCACCAAAGAAGGCCCTCTAAAGGTGAAAAAAATTGAGTAAGTACATCTATAGTTCAATCAATCTTTGTTTGCATGAACAAAAAGAGAACACATGCAATATACTTACACTCCTAAGATTTTGTTCAATTTTAAGAATCTAGATTGAAGTGTGGAGGCAATCTTTTAGAA
Organism: Sequoia sempervirens; assembly: GCA_007258455.2. Classification (NCBI taxonomy): domain Eukaryota; kingdom Viridiplantae; phylum Streptophyta; class Pinopsida; order Cupressales; family Cupressaceae; genus Sequoia; species Sequoia sempervirens. Next base: position 61,514,087 of record VDFB02105785.1, on the reverse strand, counting down.
AACCTAATATCACAAAAATACTTTTGATTCTTAAGATCGTCATGAAGCACGAGAGAAGTGCATATGCCTTTAAATGATATTAGTTTGTATAAAATATTACAAAACAAGATAAGCACATGTTCTTTTTAACTTCAAAAGAAATAATAGATTCTTTTTATAGCACCAAGATGAAGTGTGAAGTTGTTTTGTTCAATTCTTAAAAACCCAAAACCAAATCTAGTGAGTTTCTAATGTTCTTTTTAACCCTTTTATTGTTCCTTTTAAAGCCCAAAAGAAATTTATTTGAGTCTTAAAACATGAAGATAACAAATCCTTAAGAATGGGATTATAATTTCTCCCAAAGTGTTTAAAAACACTTGTTACAATCATGTGATAATAATTTTTCTTTCACTTCCATGCTTCATGATCCTTTAAAACCTGCAATCCAAGCTCCAAATGTTAGATGAAATAAAGAAACTAGAAGATATGAGGGTTAGATAAATGATTAAGCATAAAAACCCTAAAATTTAGACCAAGTTTCATTGTGATTTGACATTAGGTGAAATTTTGAAAATTTTAACTCTATAAAAGTTGAGAAAAACCTAAACCATTGGATAGCTTATGAAATTCTACCCCATTTCAAGAAAAAAGCTTTGAAAAAGACCAAGATACGACCATTTTAAGATTGAGTGAAAAAGCAAGAAAGAAAAGGTGGTGCCATTTGAAACACAGAGGTAGTGGTGCTAGTTGAGTGCAAACAACGACGTTGGAATGATAGCATCATTGTTTGAAGATTTGAGCAACACTCTGGTGAAACTAGCAAATGTTGTTTGGAGAAACAAAGACCACATATGCATTGATATTTCCTCCAATGGCATTGTTTGACCTGGAAAGACAAAAAAACATAAAAAATGGTCAAATTTTTTTTTAATTTTAAGATTTATGCCCTCCTTCTAGTTCCAAAATGTGAATGCTTGGTCTAGACCTGCTCCAACATGAACAAACAATCAAATATCAATCCATGAAAAAATCTAAACTAACATTCCCCATGAGATTCATTCAAACACAAGAACATGGAAACTCAACAAAAGTAATCAAATGAAATCTAATTAAATCCTATTCTAATGCTCAAAATCTCAATCCCATGGGGGAATTGGTGCTATTTGATGTGGAAAATAGCCCTTTCCTAATACCTAGTCAAGATTGATGATGAACTTTGAAGATTGATGCTCCTTGATGAAATTTCTCCATAACCTAGCTATGAAATGATAAAAAAATATGAAAATGGATGAAATTTTCTCAAAACATGAAGATAATGATGTTGTATGAAGTTGTGGATCAAATTCCTAAGATTGTGGATCCAAAATCAATATGAGAGCCTTCTATTTATACAAGAGAATGATGAAAGAATAGACCACATGGATGAATTTGGGATCAAACACCAACCAATAGCACAATACCACTTGGAGGATTCACAACACATATCACAAACCTTCAATAATAATCTAAAACAATAATTATATGACACATGTTCTTAGTCATTCTATATCACATTGAAAACATAACTATGACAGCCCACAATTTATTGCCATGAACAGTCATTAATAACTTCTAAAAAATGAATAATTAAGCCAATCCCTCTGGTGATATTGAATAAAAAATAATGATACACTTCTCTTCCAATTCTTATAAGGATCCAATGGTTGAAATGAAAGTTATTGTATTTTTACCAAAACTGCAAACCCTAGGTAGGGTTCAGACCTGCCCTCACAAAAATGGTCATAACTCATTCAAATCTTAATGAAATTTGATGAGACTTGAAGAAAATTAAAGTAGATTCACATGGTAACAAAATATATTTGGTTTTAAATACAAAATATATACTTCATATTCCGTAACATCACACTTTTCAGACTGTAAATTCTGCACAATATTGTTAGAATAGGCAGTCTCACCAAAATAATCATATCTTCCACAAAACTTGATAAAATTCAATGAGACAAAAAAGAATTGGAAACTATAAATAGAGATCTTTCCATCAATATATGATACTCTATCATTTGAGTCCATATCAGGCTGCACAAATCACAACTTCAATCTGGTAACAATGTAAAAATCAGAAAATGCATACCAAACTTGAGGTTGCCATTCATTTAACTTCAAAAATTATGTCTCCAACCCCCAATTCGAGTTTTGGAGGGTTTATTTATACATTTTCAACCCAAACCAACTATTTTCAACCACCTTTTGATTAGTGTGTTGACAAAACACCTTAATGACATTTCATCTACCTAATTTTGCACTTTTGACAATTTTTACAATATATGAGAAATGAACAACATCCTAGGACCTATAACACCACAAAGGTGGCCTCTTGGGCTTATTAAAATCTCAAAACATAAAAATGGAACAAATTACTCAATATGGATTCATGGAGGTATGTGATCAAATAGGTGCTCCTGCACCAGGTGGAGCACATTTTGATGAATGTGCACATTAATGCTATTAGGTGGAAATTCAAAATTGGAGAAAAGACATGTTGGAGGGAGATGAAAGATGAATTAAATGCCAATTGGCTCAATAAAAGGACATGTAAGAGGCCTTTAATGCCTTGTTGGATGGATAAGTCCTTTTGGGGGGAGATTTCAAATTTGAGGAATATTTCATCTTTGATGCCTTTTTGAATGAAAATAGGAGATTTAATAAATCAATTAAATGGATTTTTATGAGCAAGTTGCAAAATCTAGAGGATTTGATGGATTAGAATTAGGATTAATCATGATTTGATTAAATTAGATGAAGATTAGCTGATTTGACACTTTGACTTACATTTTTTGGATTTAAATAAATCAATATGAAAGGAATAATGAATTTAGACTTAATTAAATAAAGTTGGATTTATTTAATTAAAATGGGATGGTGTTAGACTTAAATTAAATAAAATTTATTTCCTTTAATTTAAAGGAGATGACCTTAGAATCTAATTAAATAAAATGAATTATTTAATTAAAAGAGGAGAATAGGATTAATTAAACAAAATAATTTATTTAATTAATAGGAGATAATGATTTAATCAGATAAAATTGATTTATTTAATTAAAAGACAAAATATGATGAATTTAATCAAATAAAGATTATTCGATTAAATGGTTAGCAACGGAGTGATTTAGGATGAATTGTTATTAGTAAATCAAGATCAGGTGTGCAGGATCAATCAGTATATTTTACGTGTCTACAGTATCTAAAGTTTGCAAGAATAAAAATGGAAATAAATCTACTCTGGAAGAGAAGAGTGAACTGGTAAAGAAGATTGATAAAGAAGAGGAAGCAAGAGATGGAGAAGACTGGGAAGAAGAAAGAAGAAGAAGAGAAATCTGAGACTCCTGGTGTGTATGTACCCTCATCTAGTACAAATGACTTATTTGAAATTTAGACCTAGCATGGTCTTAGGGGGAGCATTATTAGAAGATTATAAAAACCCCTAGAAGAATGGCATGTCAGAGGCTGGAACATGGTCAGAATGTGAAGAATGCTTGTTCAGAGGTTTTGGAAGAAGAACTAGAGAAAAATATGTTGGTATGAGGATTTTTGGACCATTTGAAGGTTTCCTGTGCTAAGCAAAGTGTGTGTTTAGAAAATTGTTGTGTTTGTTGCATTTAATGTGCCTAGGGAAACCTCGGCAATGGATAAGTAGAAATTTTTGATGCTTTTTGGTTAATTGTGCATCTGAAATCATCAGAAAGTGCTCTGAAGATTTCTTGAGATGTTCTCAAAGTATTTCTAAAGGAAATTTGAAGATTGATTCAGGTAATCTGGACACCTTCTCTCTATTTGCATAAGGAAAGAAGAAAATTGAAGAAGTATCAATGAATTTCAAGAAAGCTAAGCAATGGACAGTGGCTCATGTGGTGTTACCTCTCTAAAGCTAAAAAGGGTCTAAGTAGAAGAATACAATCATAGGAAAATGAAGGAAATTGAACTAGGGCTAAGAGAAGTCAAATTACAAAATATAAAACACTAGGGATGGATTTGTGGAGTGAATTTCCATGGGTTTTAGATAAGGAAGTTATCTTGTTCTTATTGAACTTTCTTAAGGATGGAAACATTATTTTGGAAAAAACCCTAATTGATCTTGAAGGAAGCAATTAAAGCGATTACTAGGTTATGCAGTGTTGGATAACTTCCTAGAAAGAAAACTGTGAAATATAAAGATGTGGTGGAGTTGACTGGCATTGGTAGAGATCAAAGAGCATTATTGATTGATAAACTTGTTGACTCAGTCGTTAGGTATGTTGCATATGGTATCTCAAACAAAATTTATTTTAGGAATCGTGAAAGTTTAACTTCAGCTATTGTCGTACACATTGCCCACATGATGGTTAAGGAGAATAGACAGTTTGATTTATGTAGCTTACTACTTGAAAATTTTCTTGAAAAATTTCAAATTTTATTGGTTGAGAATTGTCTATTTCATTTCAGATCCTTGTTGGTATGCCTAGTGTTTTAATTTCTAAATTTTCTACCAGGAAAAGATAATGTGGTGTGGGAATCTGGTATCCCTACTAGAAAACAAATTTACAAACATCTAGAGTCTTTGGAAGATAATGAAAATATGTGCAGATCATATATCTCATCCTTGTGAGCAAACCCTTGCTCTGGTATATCTGCAGTAAGTTGATTCAAAGTAGGCTCTTCATCTAAGAAAAGAGAATTGGAAGTTATTATCAGTGATTCCCCTCTAGAATAAAAAATGAGAAAGGAAATGGCTAAAAACATCATTGATATTTCAGATGAGGAGAAAGAATTGTTGAATATTACTGAATCCCCTAATCATGATGATATCCAATCTATGATAGTTGAAGGAAAAATGAATAAGATTGGTGAATTATGGGATGTTTCCTCACCCATTGAAATACTGGAAATTGATGATGTGCTGGTAGATTATCTACTTTAGAAAGGTATTGAAGTATCTGTCATTTCTGATTTCTTACCAAAGAATCTAATTGAGATTGTTGAAGAAATCTTTTTGCTTGAAGGTCTGGAAGGACATAAGATGGAAATCTTGGTTGAAAGAAGATGTAAGAAAGCTATGCAGAGATTGTCTAGATTAGTTGTGGAAACAAAGAAATGTATTAATGAAATTTTAGATGTTTACAAGTATTGTATTTAGTGGCCTGCTATTGTAGACAACCTCAGAAGCAAAATTGAAGCAATTGAAGCTGACATGAATGAGATTGGAAAGAGCTTTGACATATTTGAAGATAAAGAAGGAAAACAAAGGATAAGATTTGGTTAACTATAGGTTGAACTGATCATTACACAAAGATAGAGAGATGATGTGACAAAGACCTTTTAGCTCCTTACAGAAATTACTAAAGTCCTGTTAGAATATCTTTCTAGAATTATTATTGATGTTGAAGATGTTGAGAAACAATGTTCTATTGAAGAATGGTCACCCTCATTTACTCTGTTAGGATTATTGGAAAGTACATGCACAAAATTGAAGTTTTTTGTTTTTAACTAGAAGAAGTTGTATCCAGTTCTCAAAGAAAGGTATAAGAAGGTATTTCAGGTGAAGAGTGTCATCTTCACTTAATTTTTTCTTGCTTAAATGATCTAGACTTTTGGAAGTTTTTGGAAATCTTTTTGAAATTTTGATGTCACCATGTTTGCACTCATTTTTGGCACCCTTTTCCATTGATTTCAAAGGGGGAGAGATTGAAGTTAGGGGGAGAGATTGGAGAGATTGGAGTTGGAAAATTTTGTTTACATGTTGCCATCAATGAAAAAGGGGGAGATTGTTGGAAAAATGAGTAAAGTTATATATTTTTTTCATTGATGTCACCATGTTGGTAGTATACTGATAGTTGGGTTTGGTACTCTTATACCGGTGCTTATCCTCTCTGGTGGTTTGTGCAGTATTTTGGTTGCCTTTCTAGTATTCTAGTCTACACTTCTCCGTGGATGATAATCTCTAGTTGCGATTTTGGGAAATCTCTATTGAATGTTAAAGGTGTGCATGATCAGGTTATTTTGTGCTCTAGTGCTCATATAGCATACAAATTGATTGTTTCCTTGTTGCATTGAAGATTATTTCTGGCTGACTTGTTAAGTTAATTTTGATTTTATGTGAAAGCTTATGTGCGACCTATTTCTTGGTCTAAGCTAACATGATGAAATGTGCTAAAGATTGTTTTGTGTGTTTGGAAATATTTTTTGAACTCTTGGAGCTGACATAATAACGATTAAAATTTTTTTAAAATACTTTTTGGAAGCTGACCTAATTAGTGCCTACAATGGAGATCAGGTGTATATATAAGTATATGGTGAAAGGTTTGAAAGTATGGGTGAATGTGTGTGTAAGTGTGAATGGGTGTGTGGGAATATGTGCAGTGAGTCTATGATAGAGGAAATAGTGAAGAGATAATGATTGTGAAGGTGTGATTAGAAAGGAAACAGTTGTGAGCATATATGGAACTATATCAGCACATGTTAGGTGCATCTTTCTAGTTCATTTTTGGGTTGTAAAGCCTTACTCTATTTTGTATATTTTTTTTGTAGGTAGTGAGCCTCTTGTTGGATAGTGAGTCTTTTTGTAGGTAGTGAGCCTTTGTACTTGGACAGTGTGTCCTTCTTTTGGCAGTGAGCCTCCTTTTTAAAATACTATATAGTGTGAGTTAACCCTCACCGTGGTTTTTCCCTTATTGGGTTTTCCACGTAAAAATCTGGTGTTCATTGTGTTGATTTACTTTTTTTTATCTATGTTTCATGCTCATATTTAATAATAGAATAGCGTGGTTGAAGATTTGACAAGTGATAAAATTTTAAGTTTGAATTTGTGCGACAACTGATTCACCCCCCTTCTTAGTTGTCCTACTCATGTTTAACACATAATGTGATCCCTTGTACTATTTTGTTTGATGTCTCTCTCTCTTTATGTTCATTCTTCTATGTGTCCTAAACATTTATCTTTTTCTTTGACTTGTGTTTTCCTTTTGGAGAAGACACAAGGCATCAAGACATTTAGGTTTCTTCCATGTTGACCAAAAAATATTTTTCCTTTTTTTCCCCTTTCTTTATGTTATTCTTCTAATTCTATGAGTATTTGGAGAATGATGATGTTTTTGAGCTCTATAAAATCATTGTAGCAAAGACATATTGACCCTGAATCCAAAGATCCCTTATGTATCTTTGGGGGAAACCCCTCTTTCCTTTTCATAGCGTAGATTCATTTCTGAAACATATGACTTGGCATAAGGCTTTCTAAGTAAGCTCTCCTGTATTAGGATTACACATTCGCTACTTTAAAGCAATTCTCACATCAATGGTGTTAGCAACCACTTTAAAGTGGGGAAATACATTGATAATATCTTTTGACATTTTGAATGTTTCATGGTGCAATTTTATTTTTTCATGTGATGTGCCCTTTTCTTGGTGGTTCCATTTGGTTTGATGTCCACTAAGAGTGTGATATTTCATAGTGTATGACTTTCCTCTTAGTGGTGATGTGACACACTACATTCCCTAAGTTGTGAATCTTGTACTCTTGACTTGTCCTCTCTTGGAGACATTAAGCATGATGTTCCCTAAGAAGAAGACCTTACATGAACAAAGAAAAATCCATTTGAACAAAAACCATTTACTTGCAAATGGTTCATAGGTGTTTAGCATAACACAACTTGCTAACCTTATGAAGCTCAAATCTTTTAAAGGCCACCTAACATAACACACCTTGCTTGCTTGTTAAGCCTTATGGAGCTCAAAAAATTTGCATTGTTGTGCCTTATTGAAGTTGTTAGAGGGATATCTTTAATATAGTATAGGAGCCTAATATGATTCTCTCATTTGCCACCCTTTGGGATAACTCACCTAGTGGACGGTCTTAGGTTCCACTACCCTAGAGTGAACATGCATGTTATAGGCAAACAGCCATGTTCCACATCGTGTTCGGATGGTCAAAGCTTAATCCTTTATTTTCCTTGTCTTTGATAGTGTATGATTGTGTATCTTTGTTATTTTTGCATACATAAGTGTCTTTAATGTCTAATTTAGTGTGAGTTTAATGTGGGGTCATCTTCTCACTAAAGTGGGGGGAAAATATAGTGTAGGAAAAAGTATCCCTTTTCACACTTATTTTGGGAATAATTAACTCATAAAATGAGCTTAATGTTGCCTTAATTTAGTGTTGTAATATATTTTACATGTTCACATTAAGTCTAGGGCACTTTTAGATAAAATGGACTTAAAGCCTTGTTTTTGGTGTTGTAAGGTGTACCTTTACAATTTCACATTAATCTAGGGATTTATTAATTAATTGAGGTTAATTTTCCTTAATTGGCCCCTTTAATTCAAATCCAAGCCTTATTAAATGCCAATTATGAGGGATAAAGCTTGAAATTCATAAATTCCATTACACAACACTTAACTTTGGAAGATGTGTGTCCTAGGTAAGTGACCTAGGACCCATTCGTCATAGGGAGAATGGGTCCTCACTTAGTTCTAGGACCCTATTTTTACATAATGTTTAACATTTCCCGATGTGTGTCCTAAGTAAGTGGCCTAGGACCCATTTTCCCTATGGCAACTGGGTCCTCACTTAGACCTAGGACCCCCCTTTGAAATATGTTTTTGGTAGGATTTTAATGATTTCAAATGTATATTCAGATGTCGGCTTGTGATATTTAAATTCTAGTAATTAAGGTTAACATACATATAAATACAAGGTCAATTTACTAAGTTTCATGACCTAGCACCTAGAAGACGGTCAAGCAATCAAGTGATTTTCACAAGAGCATTGATAGAGAATTCAAGGGAGTTTTCAAGGCATTCAAGGGTAGAATTATTGAAGATTATTGTAGAAATAAAGATTTAAATTATCATTTCAAAGTCATGCATGTTGTTGAGCTAGCATGGTGATGTAGTGTTTGGTGTGCATGCTTTGCACACATGCCCCGCCGAAGGCAAGGACCCCCTCTTTTCTCTCCTAGTGGGTCATCTTCACTCCTGATGAGCTACTTTGCTCTTGTTTCACATTACACACCCCTGTTTCCAAGCCCAAGTTGGTCATGAGCCTCAAAACAATCAAAATCCCCTTGGCTAGATTCACCCATCAAGGTTTCACCAAGTTGTTTCCTCTTGTGGGTTGGGTCCTACGGGTTTCCTTTAGCTTTCTACCCCAATTTTCGTTGAGCTTCGCCGACCCACATTCGTGGGTCTCCTTTTGTTGTTTTTTGTTGTGCTTTTCCATTTATCTATAGCTAGGCCCTGGTGTCTTTTCGAATTGCGGACCCTGCATCCATTTTCACCATGCTTTGTGGACTCGCAGTTGCAGGTCGCCCTATGAAGATCTTCATTCCTGTTTCATCACTTTTGTAGCACTCATCCCTTGAATTCTGCCCACATGGTGGGCCCCACTATTGGTGTTTCCATCCCCATCATTTTAATTACCGAAGCCAACCCCATCACTTCAAAATCATCTAAGTCCAAAATGTTTGCGGGTCTTTTCGTATGGCTTGCCTTTGCCCGACCACCATTCTCTAACGATTGAGATCTCACACTTATTTTCCTTGTAGACCCATGACCTTTCCTTGGAACAAAATCATAAAGTGGCAGTGAACTCTCATGTTTGTGCTCGCTGATAGGTCTGCTCTCGCGGGCCGCTGCCTGTGGAAGGTTAATACCCTAACACCATTTCACAATAGCTACCCTTCATTGCCTCCCCACTCTGTGGGCATGAAAACCAGCCGCATCGTTGTCCTCTCGTAGGCTTCCCTCTAGCAACTTCCATACATCATTTCGTTGTTGCAACAATGAAACTCATATGTGGAAAATCCCCACCGCTTTCCTGCCTATCTCTTGTGCAGGCCATTGACCTCCATTTGACCGTCGTCGTTACCCTAGCATCGAATTAATCATGGTGCCCCACCCTCTTCCATAATTATCCCGTATTGGACATCCATTCCTCCTGTAGCAAAGAGAGGTTAAAGATATTGCAAAGTTATTCAAGATAAACTCATGATTTTGAGAAGCAATCAAAGAATCTACAAGATGAAGGAGCTGAATAGGAGCTCGTGAGAATTTGAAATTATGCCTTTTGTAGCACCACACACTCGCCCTTTTTTAGCATATTTAAATTAGCATTGGTGCCATCATTTATGTATAACCCGCATTGTCGATCTCTCCCTACTTCTTGCTATTTTCTTGGTGGCACCCTCATATGGGCTTTCCACCTTCTTTCATTTGTGGATCCCTAATGAAAGTTTCCCATGCGGGCAACACATGTGTGAAGGTCGTCTTTCCTAAGCACCATTATTAATGGCTCTTTCATCGTGGCATTCTGCTTCTTAGCACCCATACATATTCTTCATCAACTTTGGGATTTTGGGGGCTCAATGAAGATGCATGCATCACATAAAGTAATCCAAATCCAAATTCTAAAGCTCTAAGAATGGATATTTAAAGCCTCACTGGTAATAATTAACTGGTATCGGTGGCTCCCAAGGATAGTGATTATTCCTACCAAGACTTTTATGCGATGTGTCTATCTTCAAATTGTGGATATTATTCATTCTAATGTTTGATGTTGTGGCACCCCTGGATTGGTGATCAGTGTGTCTTATGAGGGGACTCAATGGCGGTAAAAAAAAGTCCCACAATTTCACATGTGACTCAGAAATCATCTCAGGGGAAGTTGACACTCCTTCAGCTGCTCTCCATGGGTGCTTATCCCATGGCATGACTGCTCACAAAAATATGGGATGATGAGTGATTAACACCAAGAAATGGGAACCATAAATGAAACACAAATGGGATGAGCTGCAAGAGGTTTGAAAAAAGTCAGTTGCGGGTGTGGGTGTGTAGACTACATCGTGGTGGAGACCACCATTTGTCACTAATGACATTTTCAAGATGTCTTTTTGTGCGCCTACCTCCACAAAATTCATGTACGCGGATTTTTCCATTGTCTCTGTCGCATAACTCTAGAGTGGCTCCTCATGATGTGCATCCCGCTACCTTTGAGGCCATCCTTCTAATGGAAATGTCATGGAAGCACCCCACATTCTCACACCAGCAAATAGAATTAGCCCAGAAAAATTCCACGTCATTTTACCTACTTGTCCATTATCTCATGGGGTGAGGCCTGCAACATGGAACAAGAAAGACTTCTCAACACATGATTGTTATGATAAGGTAAGTGACATAGAGTAGGTTGTACGCCATCCACTTATAGATACTGTAGTTTCTTATGTTGATTCAAACAATACTTTCCAATGGCTTTCCCACCATGACTTACCTACAAAACTTTAAATTTTTTAGACCTCCTAAGGCTTATAGTCATAAATTGATCATCAATAAGATATTGTAATATGAGGTGCAAGTTTCTTCTAAATAACGATGCCTCTCTACATCTGGGAGAGCATTGTGGTTGTTAGCTCACTAAAGCAATGATTCTAAATGGATGATTATGAAGATTTCTAATTGCTAATTCATTGCTCCAAGTCACCTTGCAAGGTTGCACGAGAAATTCAGATGTGCGAGCCGGTGTCCATTTACTAAGGTTAAAATATGCCAAAATAAAGGAAGGTAGTGACAAAGAGATCCTTAGGCTTTGAAATAAGAGATGTCATAATAAGGTTGAATTTGGGGATCCCCATGGATGGTTATTGTTCAATGACATCTTTCAACGGCCTGCTCACACTTATGCGGGACCCACACTCTACACTTCCTAGTGCCTTCCTTCGCTGTGAGATCTGCTATTTCATCTGTCGTTCAAAGCGACATTTCCCCAAGAATACCCCACACAACTTTGGTGAGTTTCTTCTCATGACTATTGGTCTCAGTGATCATCAATATTTTCCCCAAACCGCCTTCTCCCTCCAAGTTGGTGCACATATTTTCTCAAAGGAAGTTCTTGAAGTAAAACATGCTCACCAATCAAAGTTGCAAGGAAAATCATACTCTAATGGTAGAGGCATCGTGATCTTACAAGGTCTAGACTAATGAAGAATTGGGGTGTCAGTATTATTAAGGTATCCAAGAATTGAGTTATGTCCATCTAAATAATGATGTCAATGGGGCTAGTGTGTCGATTCCTTTGAATAGTTTGAAGTGCTCAAAATTGGGTCATTGTGAGGGCCATGGTAATGGTATGGGTCTTTTAATTTAGGTCTTTCCTTGTCTTCATTCCTCGCAGGATATCCTTTTATCATTATAAGGTGGTGGATGGATCGTTGAGTAGTGGAGAAACGTGCAATATTCCAAATGTATTTGAAAGATGGGATTTAACATGAGATGGTAATGTCACTACCCTGAGAGAGGATATTGATTGAAAATAAAGCATGCCATCGCACTAGCTAGCTTGTCCCTTTGTGGACCCCACCCTTGTGGGTGCCATGTTACCCGATGTCATTCTTTAACGGCCTCCTCCCCACATCTTCCTGCATCCTCCTTCCCGCATTCTCTTTTATGGAGGCCATACCTATGGGTTCCGCACTATGCAATGTTATCATTCGTAGTAGCAATCCATAAGCAATCACCCTACTACCTTTGCCTACATGCCTCGCTTGGCATCTCCCTTTTGCAAGAGAATCTCATCTTGATGGATTAAATCTACGATGATGGACCTGAGGAATTGGCGCATGATCTACGATTATTCCACCTTTTACATAGAGCTTATTTTCTAACAAACCAGATGTATCCATGGATCATTTGATGATTGTAGACTTAATAGGAGTCATCCCCCCTATTTGACACAAGCAATTCATTACGTATTATTTAAGGATTAAAACCAATAGAGACTTTGCAAACTAGAAAATTCACGAGCCTCTTAATCGGCCTAGTTGGTGGTAGTAACCTTGAACGATAACGATTGATCCCGAATTGAGATTTATAATTCCACCTTCATACCTTTCACACACTCATGATGGCCTTGCTTCAAAATAGGTGGTCCCTAGCTTCACTTGATGGAACCTGTGCTTGTGGATTCCATAGTTTGAGTAGTAGTCAGTGGGATGTTGTTTCCATCATGGCCTTCCCATAGCAGCCTCCCACAAGCTGCCACCTGCAGGCTTAGCTCCATGACAACCTCCACTGTAGATTTTGCACTCTTGGAAACCTCCCACATATTGTTGCCATGACAAAAAGAAGAAAGAGAAATTACTGATGGCATGAAGAGGATATCGCTAAAAGAGAATTGGGGAAACATTAAATATATCAATGACCAAGAGGATTTTAAAAGTTCTATGAAATTAAAAACTCAAAGGTGGGGTGCATGTTTGGAGTGGTTAATTTAATTGTAAAGTTGGAGTAGGATGAGCTCCTCGATGATGGAAATTGGTTAAAGGAATTTAGGGAATGGTTTGAGCAAGGGTATATTCCAAAATTTCACTCAAGGGGGAGATCCAAATATTTTATTAAAACCTCATTAATGATTACATCAATTTATGTTTTAAGTAAGGCTTAATTGATTTTATCTTCCATGTAGGGCAACTAATCAAGGTTTATCAAGGTGGCAACCATATGGGTATTCATCGTGGCTAGTGTATGAAGACCTGCCAAGAGGAATAAAAGCTAAGGGATAATGTTTCATGAGGAGCTCGTATATGTAATGCATCGATGGAGATTTCAGGTCAAAATAAATAATTTTCCTATCCATGAACGTATGCCAAAGGAGGACTGGCTTCCATAAGAATGAAGACTTAGATAGCCTGCGCCAAAGAAGTGAGTGGCATGAAGTTAAGTGGTTGTCCACTAAAGGCAGAAAAGAGGAGTTTTTTTGTTCCTTGTCACATGATCGTGATCTATCAGGAGTTGTCCTAATGAATCAAGGGGCAATTAATCCATTTCAAAAATGATGCAAAGCTACAAACAAATTCACTTGATTAGCTACTACAAACACCTCAAGAAGAGGGCATCTTTTAAATAGTTTCAGCTATAGCAAAAGGGCAATCAGCTTGAAGACAAAAGTGCTATAGTGATAGGTCACTACAAGAAAAAATAAGGAAAAGACAAAAGGTGTATTTTAAATTGCTATATAATGGGGGGAAGGTGAAACCCTAACTTGTATCAAATCTAAGCCACTCATTGTAAATCAATCCTAGCCATCTATTTGGGATTTGGAAGACTATAAATAGGGGTTGGCCCCTCATTTGTAAATGGTCGAAGAACTAGTGTAAAAGGAATTTGTAGCAATAGAAGATAGCATTTCATTATTTTATGCATGTTCTCTTTGAGTTTTCTCATCTTGCATGCATGGTTCTACTTCCATGTTAGTTTTAGCTTGTAGTTTCTTGGATGACTTTAATGGTGTTGGCTATTACAGTATTTGATGCACTTCCAACTCATGATTTTTTTGGTTTGTTGATGATGTTCAAGCAAGGAAAACTAACGTTTATTCCCATAGGACTTCATAATGCATGCACAAGAAAAAGGGTGACCGTCGCCTTTCTAAACCATGCAAACTTATCCCTATACTCAAAAAAAATAAGTTCAACATTGCAGCATTCAAATTCAATTGTATGTTTTGGAAAAATCAACAATTGAGGAGGTTTGTTAAACCCATGGTTGATCCATAAACATGTTCGTCTCCCCTCATTCTTTTAATCAAAATGATAAAAACAGCTGTAAATATTCATGGAAGTAAGGAAAGATAAAACTTGGATGTCACCATGTAGATGTGGTAGCATTTGACTGTCGAGAGTGAGCATTGCATCATCGATTGTTGCATTGTTAGTCTCGGGTGGAGGCACTGAGTGGTGCAACATCCTTGGTCTCAAGCTTGCATATAGTTGGGAGAATGAAGGAACAAGAACTTCTTCCAAGCCACTAAGGGGACCTGCAACCTCTATTAGTTGTTCCTCAAGGAGATAGATTTCATTTCGTTGATCATCTGTAGTCCAAGATTGTGCTTGATTGTTGTCCTCGAAAGGCAACATGTTTTCCCATCTCCTTCCCCAGGTGTTGACCTTATTTTTATGATGTTCAATGTCATGAGAACATGACATGGATGAATTTTTCCTATTGCAGCCTTCAGAATTTCTGGGCAGATCAACAATAGACAAGGAGGTAAGAATCCTAATTGCATCTTGTAATTGGTTGGGTATCTCATACTTGTTAATAGCCATCAAAACACCCCCACCTTTGTCTTCTTCTCTTTACAATTCATCTACCTCATCATGATGTTCACTCATCTCCTCTTGGTCACTATCACTATTTATGGAGGACTTCCTTTCCCAATCCAATAATTCTAATGTTTCACCGTTTGGAGGTTCAGGAAGTATTTCTTCATCGTTGCCAACCTTTGAGATGCATTCTTCTTTAGTGTTGCTATACCATTGTGGAAAAATTCCAAGTGGGAAGAAATTATCAAGTGGCATAGGCTCATCAAGAAGGTCAAGGTATGTCGAGCGATCTACCTCTGAGAGTGCTCCATAAAATCTGTCATCCATCACATACAAGTGTTCTACAAGAGGGAAAGACTCTTGATGATCTATGGAAAATGTTCCCATATGTTCTTATTCTTCATCTAGAGGCTCTAAATGTTGTTGTCCTTCTTATGTTGTTGTCCCAATGCCTTCTTGGGGGCTTCCCTCAGCAGAGTTATTACTTGATTCAGGTTCTTGGACCTATGCTTCAATCCTAACAACGACTAGGGAAGGTTGGGCACTTGACTGCTCCACTTGCTTTCTAACTTGTTTGAAAAATTCTTAGCATAGCTAACATGTGAACTCTAAATGTGGCAAGTCATTGAGCCTACACCAACCTGGTAGCAACAACACTTCCAATTTCACTTGATGTCTTAGCTCTAGCTAGTCCCTTCCTAGTCTTGACACTAGCTAGTTATATCTTTCCACCACCCGATCTTCATTGTCATTTGGGATGTTTGATGTTGGACAACTATGGCCTATGGTTGTTCCCACTCCTCAAAATATTCATTTTTAGATGCTTGATCATTGTCATTAATGAAAGAGAGGTCCTCTAATCTTATTTCACTTATGCTTTCATCCTCATTTTTTGCTACCCTGAGACTTTCAACTTCTTCTTGCTAATTTTTAGCATCTTCAATGGTTGTGCCAACATATGCTACTGCAAGTTCTTTTGATTCATTTTGTGTGTATAGTGTTCCTACTACTGATGGTTCCTCTACCTGAGTAGAGAACTACTCTTCTCCTATGGCAAAAAGGTTTTCTAATATTTTTCCAGTTGAACTTTTGTCAAGTCTTCTTACTGTCCCAAGGAAGTCATCTCCTTCCTCCTTTTCACTTCCAGCCTCATTGTTTACTGTCCCAACACTAACTTGTGTCAAATTTCCCAATTTAACTTGAGTGTGTTGTTCTCCAAATTTTGACAGATCTCCTTCCTCATAGGATGACTCCTCTTCATTGAGAGTTGGCTACTATGACTTGTTCAAACTGCCCTTGATTTGGGTGATGATGTTCACACATGATGAAATAGTGAATTCTGAGTGAGGTGTATTATGAAACCTACACCAAGTAGACATCAACACTTCCTCCAATCTTAGTCCATCCTTGTTGCTCAAATTTTCTTGAATCAACTCCTTGAATGCCTTGGCTGCCATGCTATCAAATTCCTTTTTTGGATCTGCAAGAGCCATGGGCTGGTATATTTCCCAAAAGGGAATTTCTCCTTGCAAGAATCTTTCAATTCTACCCAAGAATTTTAGACATCATAATTCATTATTCCTGCGAGTGCAATGAATTCTACACTTATTTTCCAATGAAAATTTCTCCAATGGTCTCGTCAATCTCGTATTTAAATCTGCATGTAGTTGGGTAATATTGATTTGCAAATGCTATTCCATCTCAACTCAAGTCTTTCTTGTCTTCAAAATTTTCTAATTTTAACTTCCAGTATATAAAATGATCTCCCTATCTTAGATTTTTACTTGAAGGTTCTTTCCAACTTCCAAATTTTAGTTTTGTAGCCTCAATCTCAGCCATGCCCTCCTTCTACCACCAGTTCTATTAATGGGTGTTTTTGCACCTTCTCAACACAGGAAGCACACAAGTATGCTAGCTCAGAAATATACAAACAATTTCTAGATTACTACCCCAAGGTCTCTCAGGTTTCAGGTCATGACAATGCTTGGAATAGTTCAGTTGGTTGATGTGTTTTGCTGGTACTCACATGGTGGCCTTTATGGTTTACAAAGCATGGGAAGTTGGGTATACAAATGGAGTTTCAAAGTGCTAGAAGTGAATGAACAATGGCTTCCCACTCAAAACAACAAGATGAAACCCACCAATTTCATCTGTGCTTTGTAAATATATTTGTACATAATCCATTTCGAGTAGTGTAGGTTTCATGTAGATACCTCACTTTCCCACTTTTGTTTGGTTGGTTGGTTTTTCGTAGGTCAGTTTGATTTAGAGTAGCTTCCTTGTTGTTTTCTTTCACTTTCCTGCTTTGGTTAGTTTAGGTGTTCACTTTCTGTTTGCCACAACTTTGTTGTTTCTTTGCTAGGGATTCCTCTTCTTTCAGCTAGGCACGTTCATTCGCACAACAACCATCATTCTATTGCCTAGAGGATGTTCTATGTATTTCTTCAATAAACTCTAATAATTTTTTTAGAGTGGATGGTGAGGGTCTTCTTTTAGTGTCAAGTAATTTGGGTGTTTGATTCGAATGGGATAATACATTTGTTGGTCTAACTCTGATGTGTTCTAAAATCTGAGATCTCTTACACACTTTAAGAATCTGACGGTTGCTATAGGTCCTTTTGTGAAGTCTAGTTAAGTGAAAAATCTAAAATTCTACTTTAGCACCACTATGATTCTCAGCCCTGAGTGTGAGCTTCATTGCTCGTAGGTTCAAATGAAAGAATTGAAAAGAGAAAATAAAAAGAAAAGAAACAAAAGAAAAGAAAAAAAAAGACATTAAAAATCAAAAAGAAATAAATTCAGATTTTTCAAGGGTATCTGAGCAACTCTACCGGGGCTATGGACATCTGGCTGGCAGTAGAGCAATGTTTGAGAGAATCACAGTGACAACCTCATCGGGGCTATAGATGCCTGACTGTAAGCGAGGCAATGTCTTGGATGCTTTTGAAGTTAGAATAAACTACATAGCTTAACTTGATGGAGCTTGGGTTCCTATAGCTACTTAAGGATGGGAATTAATGCAATTGCACACACTTGTATTTTTAGCATACTAAAGGTTGGGTTGACTAGCAGTTTTGATCCTTTGGTCAAGTGTTCAGTTTGTTTTCCCTAGCCTGAAGGTCAAAACTAGAGATTCTAGGTTTGTGATTCCAATTTCTCGTCAAAATGCTCTAGAGCATTTCCCTAGTGAGTCACCATTTGTTGTGCATGTTTTGTACACACGCCCCACCAAAGGTAGGGACCCCCTCTTTTTTCTCCTAGTAGGTTGTCTTCACTCCTGACGGGCTGCTTTTCTCTTGTTTCACATTGCACACCCCTGTTTCCAAGCCCAAGTTTCTCACAAGCCTCAAAATGATCAAAATCCCCTTGGAAAAATTCACCCATCAAGGTTTCACCAAGTCATTTCCTCTTGCAGGTTGGGTCCTACAAGTTTCCTTTAGGTTTCCACCCTGGTGTCTATTGAGCTTCATGTGTCTCCTTTTTTCATTCACCATTGCACTTTGCCATTTATCTATAGCCAAGCCTAGGTGTCTTTCCGCATTGCAAACCACACATCTTTTTTTTCCATGCTTCACGAACCCACGGTTGTAGGTCACCCTATGTGGATCTTCATTCCTATTTTTCCACTTTCATAGTAGTCGGCCCTTGAATTCTGCCCTTATGGTGGACCCCGTTGTTAGTGTTTTTGTCCCCATCACTTCAAAATCATCTAAGTCCAAAAATTTTGTGGGTCTTTTCGAATGGCTTCCCTTCACCTAGCCATCATTCTCTAACAACTAAGATCTCACATCATCCCACCATGCGGACCCCTTCCATGACCTTTCCTTGGAATGAAATCATAAAGTGGCATTGAACTCTCATGTCTGCACTCACCGGCAGGTCCACTCTCGTGGGCCGCCACCTACGGAATTTCATTACCCTTACACCATTTTATAATGGCTACCCTTCGCTACCTCCATGCTCCACAGGCATGTAACCCACAGACATCATCGCCCTCTCGCGGGCTTCCTCGTGGTAGCTACCATACATCATTTTTTTGTTGCAACAATGAAACTCATACGCAGTGAAGCCCCACCACTTTCCCACCTCTCTCTCGCCATTACCCTAGCATCGAATTAATCACAATGCCCTGCCCTCTTCCATCATTGACCCACACTAGACATTCATTCCTCCTACAACAAAGAGAGGTTAAAGAAGATGCAAAGTTATTCAAGATAAACTCATGATTTTGAGCAGCAATCAAAGAATCTATAGGACGAAGGATCCAAATAGGAGCTCACGAGAATTTGAATTTATTCCTTTTGCAGCACCACACACTTTCCCTTTTTAGAATATTTAAATTAGCACTGGTGGTCATCATTTATGCAAAACGTGCATTGCGGGTCTCTCCCTACTTCCTATTGTTTTCTTGGTGGCAGCCTCATATGGGATTTCTGCCTTCCTTCATCTGTAAGTCCTCAACGGAATTTTCCTATGTGGGCTCCACATGTGTGAAGGTCATCTTTCCTAAGCATTGTTATTAATGGCTCTTTCATTGCAACGTCCCACTTCTTAGCACCCACACATCTTCTTCATGAACTTTGGGATTACAGGGGCTCAATGAAGATGGGTGCATCACATAAAGTAATCCAAATCCAAATTCTTAAGCTCTGAGAATGGATATTTAAAGTTTCACTGGTAATAATTGACTGGTATCGATTGCTCCCAAGGACAGTGACTACGCCTACTAAGAGTTTTATGTGGTGTTTCTATCTTCAAATTGTGGACATTATTCATTCTAACGTTTGAACCAAGTGTTCAAGGTGGTGGCACCCCTGGACTGGTGATTAGTGTATCTTATGAGGGGAATTGATGGTGGTAAAAAAAATTCCCGCAATTTCAAATGTGATGTGGAAATCATCTAGGGGAAGTTGATGCTCCTTTTGCCACTCTCCACTGGCGTTTAACCCATAGCATGACTTCTCACTAAAATATGGGATGACAAGTGATTAGCACCAAGAAATGGGCACCATAAATAAAATACTGATGGGATGAGCTGCAATAGGTTTGAACAAAGTCAGTTATGGTTGTGGGTGTTTGGACTTCATCATGGTGGAGGTTGTTCTTTGTTGCTAATGGAATTTTCAAGATGTCTTTCTGCATGCCTACCTCTGTGGAATTCATGTACGCAGAGTCCACCATTTTCTTTATCGCATACCTCTGGAGTGGCTCCTCATGATGTGTGTCTCGCTACCTTCAAGGTCATCCTTCTAACAGCAATGCCATGGAAGCACCCCACATTCTCACACCTGCAAATAACATTAGCCTGATAGAATTTTGCGTCATTTTACCTACTTGTCCATTATCTCATGGGGTGAGGCCTACAACATGGAACAAGAAAGACTTCTCAATACATGATTGCTATGATGAGGTAAGTGACATAGAGCAAGTTTTGGGCCATCCACTTATAGATGTTGTAGTTTCTTATGTCAATTTAGATAGTACTTTCCAATGGCTTTCCTGCCATGACTTACCTACAAAACTTCAAATTTTTCAGGTCTCCAAAGGCTCACTATCTAACCCGAGGCTTATAGTTGCAAATTGATCATCAATAAGATACAGCTATAATATGAGATCCAAGTTTCTTCTAAATAATGACACCTCTCTACAGCTGAGAGAATGATGTGGTTTTCATCTCATGAAAGCAACAATTCTGAATGGATGATTATGAAGATTTCTAACCATGTCACCATGCAAGGTTGTGCAAGAAATTCAGATGTGCAGGCCGATGTCCATTTAGTAAGGTTAAAATGGTGCCAAAATAAAGGTAGTGACAAAGAGATCCTTAGGCTTTGTAATAAGAGATGTCATAATAAGGTTGAACGTGGGGATCCCCATGGACAGCTATTGTTCAATCACATCTTTAAGTAGCCTGCTCACACTTATGCGAGACCCGCACTCTACACTTCCTAGCACCTTCCTTCACTGTGGGATCCACTATTTCGTCTGCCATTCGAAGTGAAATTTCCCCATGAATACCCTGCACTGCTTTGGTGAGTTTCTTCTCATGAGTATTTCTCTTAGTGATCATCAATATTTTCCCCACATTGCCTTCTCCCTGCAAGTTGGCGCACATATTTTCTCAAAGGAAGTTCTTGAATTAAAACATGCTCACCTATCGAAGTTGCAAGGAAAATCATACTCCAATGGCAGAAGCATCATGATCTTACAAGGTGAAAACTAACAAAGAATGGGGCATCAGTATTATTAAGGTATCTAGGGACCAACTTATGTTCATCTAAATGATGATGTGAATGGGGATAGTGCATTGATTTTGTTGAATGATTAGAAGTGCTCAAAATTGGGTCATTGTGAGGGCTACGGCTGTGGTATGGGTCTTTTAATTCATGTCTTTCCTCACCTTTAGTCTTCACAGGATATCCTTTTATCATTATAATGTGGTGGATGGATCGTTGAGTAGTGGAGAAATGCGTGATATTTCAAATGTATTCAAAAGATGGGATTTAACATGAGATGGTAATGTCACCACCCTGAGAGAGGATATCGATTGAAAAGGAAGCATGTCATCACATTGGTCGGTGTGTCCTTGTATAGATCCCACCCTCATGAGTGCCATGTTACCCAATGTCCTTTAACAGCCTCCTCCCCACATGTTCCTGCATCCTCCTTCCCACGTTCTCTTTGACGAAGGCCATACTTGTGGGTTCTATACTATCCAATGCCACCATTGGCAGTAGCAATCCATTAGTAGTCACCCTACTACCTCTACCTGCATGCCTTGCTTGGAATCTCCCTCTTGCAAGAGAATCTCATATTGATGGATGAAATCTGTGGTGATGGACCTGACAAATTGGCACACGATCTATGAGTATTTTGTCTTTTACATAGAGCTTAGTTTCTAACAAATCAAATGTATCCATGGATAGTTTGATGATTGTAGAATTAATAGGAGTCGTCCCCCCTCTTTGACACCAGCAATTCATTACGTATGTTTTAATGATTAAAACCAATGGAGACTTTGCAAACTAGACAAGTCACAAGCCTCTTGATTGGCCTAGCTAGTGGCAGTAACCTTGAATGATAACGATCGATCCCGAATTGAGATTTATAATGCTACCTTCATACTTTTCACACTCATGATGGCCTTGCTTCAAAATGGGTGGTCTTTGGCTTCGCTTGACAAAACTTGTGCTTGCGGATTCCACAGCTCAAGTGGCAGTCAAAGGGGCATTGTTTCTATCATGGCCTTCCCATAGTACCCACCCATAGGTCTAGCCCCACGACAACCTCCACTCTAGATTCTGCACTCTTGGAAACCTCCCACATATTGTCGTCATGAGAGAAATAAAAAAGAGCAATTACTGATGGCATGAAGAGGAGATCACTAAAGGAGAATTAGGGAAACATTAAAGATATCAATGAACAGGAGGATTTAAAAAGTTGTATGAAATTTAAAACTCAAAGGTGGGGTGCATGTTTGGAGCAGTGAATTAAATTTGCAAAGTTGGAGTAGGATGAGCTCCTCAATTATGGAAATTGGTTAAAGGAATTCAAGGAATGGTTTGAGCAGGAGTATATTTCAAAATTGTACTCAAGAGGGAGATCCAAATATTTTATTAAAACCTCATTAATGATTACATCAATTTATGTTTTAAGTAAGTATTAATTGATTTTATATTCCGTGCAGGGCAACTAATCAAGGTTTATCAAGGTGGCCAACATATGGGTGTTCATTGTGGCTAGTGTATGAAGACTTGCCAAGAGGAATAAAGCTAAGGGATAATACGTCATGAGGAGCCTGTATATGAAATGCACCAATGGAGATTTGAGGTAGTCAAAATAAAGAATTTTCATGTCCATGAACATATGCCAAAGGAGGACTGGCTTCCATAAGAATGAAGACTCAGATATCCTGCACCAAAGAAGTCAATGACATGAAGTTAAGTGGATGTCCACTAAAGTCAAAAAAGGAGTTGTGTTGTTCCTCATTGAATGATTATGATCTATCAGGAGTTGTCCCAATGAATCAGGGGGTAACTAATCCATTTCACAAATGATGAAAATTTGTAAAAAAATGTACTTGATCAGCTACTACGAACACCTCAACAAGAGGGAAGTTTTTAAATAGTTTCGGCTATAGAAAAAGGGCAATCAGCTAGAAGAAAAAAGTGCTACAGTGACAAGTCACTACAAGACAAAATAAGGAAAAGAAAAAAGATGTATTTTAAATTTTTATATAATGGGGGGTAGGTGAAACCCTAACTTGTATCAAATTTGAGCCACTCATTGTAAATCAATCCTATCCATCCATTTGGGCTTTGGAAAACTATAAATAGGGGTTGGCCCCTCATTTGTAAATGGTTGGAGAACTGATGTAAAAGGAATTTGTAGCAATAGAAGATAGCATTGCATGATTTTATGGATGTTCTCTTTGAGTTTTCTCATCTTGCATGCATGTTTCTACTTCCATGTTAGTTTTAGCTTGTAGTTTCTTGGATGAATTTAATGGTGTCGGTTGTTACAGTATTTGATGCACTTCCATCTCATGATTTTTATGGTTTGTTAATGATGAATCATTTTTTAAAGCTAGTTTGAGCTAACTTCCTTGCTACAACCTAGTTCAATTTTATGTTCATGATATGAATGCACAATCTAAAAATCTATAGTCCTTAGAAGATTGCACTGATTTTGTGTAGTTGTACATCTTTCTTGGTCAAGAAAAATCTAGTTTGTGGGAGTCTATCTACTATAGCATCCTCCATGATTACTATTCATTCATAGCTTAGATTTAGAACAGCTTCTCTTACCCTTCCCCTTTTTCTATTTCTTTTGAACTTTGGTTAGAGAAGGATCTCAAGCATCACCATGAAGCTAAATTAGATGAACTTGGTGGGTTTCAATTTGTTGTTTTGAGTGGGCAGTCACTGTTCATTCACTTCCAGGACTTTGAACTCCATTTGTAGACCCAACTTCCCATGCTTTTTAAACCATAAAGGTCACCATGTGATTACCAAAAAAACACATCAACCAACTGAACTATTCCAAGCATTGTCATGACCTAACACCCGAGAGACCTTGGGATCGTAATCTGGAACTTGTTTGCAGATTTTTTGCAGATTTCTACCTTTCAAGAGAGGTAGCATACTTGTTTGTTTCCTGTGTATAAAAGGTGTAAAAACACCCATCAACAGTGTTCAAGATCAATTCAAGCATATTAAAGGAGTTTTTTCATATCAATTTCCATGATCAAGATATACATTTATTAAGGCTACTTCATGCTAGTTTGCAGACTTATATTCCATGGTTTCAAATAAGGTTTGGTGAGTAGTTACATAGATTTGTTCATTAATCATTCCTTCATGATTTTCTATTTCATTTCAAGGTTTAATTACCAAAACATGGTTTGACCAAGGAAAATCCTCTTTCCCTAACAAATAACATTTTTCTCTCTTTGATGTGTGATTGCATATTTTAGGTTGAAGATCAATTGAAGAGAAAAATTCAAGAAAGATGCAAAGTTTTCAAAGTTACAAGGAAAGTTGTCAAATCATAGAAACTCTTTTTATTTTGGGTTGCCCGACGGTGAACAACTAGAATCTAGGAGTGCAAAACTTGGAAGAAAAAAACCTAGAAATAATTTTTTAGGAACCCTAGCCAAGTCTCATTCACCATAGGGTGAATGAGTCCTTAGTGAGTTCCAAAAGGGACACATTGTTTTCCCCTTTCCAGATCTTCCTTTTGATTATTGTTCTTCATTTGTATCATATTAAACCTATTTTGAATTAAATTAGATAAATTGGTCCATTGGATCATTAATCCATATTGATTCAAACCCTATTTTTCACCATTTCAGTGATGAATTTGACATGTTAGATGAAGCCCTTGAGGATTCCATCTCACAAGGCGCATCCACCAATGCTTTTTATAACAAAACAAAACAAAGAGAAATTAATGTAATCCAACCTCAATTTATCCTTTACCCACTGTCACATCAACCTCAAGTTCAAAACAAAACCATGTTGATCTTAGAACTACTTAAAAAGCAACCATTACCTTGAGGAACTATCTTAAATTTTGTAAGGAAACTTGATAATAATTTTGTTTCATATCAATCAAGTTACAATACCATTACTCATACATATAATACAAGGAACAATAGGAAACCGCAAACCACTCTTGTTTCATTAATATTGCCTCAACTTGTCTTTCCTAGTGCTACTCATTTTCCTTCACATATCGAAAAGGAGTATGATCTTGTTGAACAATAGAAAAATACTCCTACTCATATATCCTTATGGGATCTTATTCAAGTCTCACCAAACTACCATAGTATGCTTCAAACAGCCTTACAACAAGTAGTGGTTCCTCTTAGTGAAAATCCAAATGATGTGGCAACCCTAATAAAAGGAAGGAATGCAGGTAACATAGACATTGTTTTTCACCAACATGAGTTACCCTCTTTGAAAGTTTAAAAACAACATGAAGCCTTCATGATAA
This sequence comes from Sequoia sempervirens, assembly GCA_007258455.2. Lineage (NCBI taxonomy): Eukaryota > Viridiplantae > Streptophyta > Pinopsida > Cupressales > Cupressaceae > Sequoia > Sequoia sempervirens. The sequence goes on along the minus strand of VDFB02105785.1, from coordinate 61,488,492 downwards.
TAGTAGTTATTAATATAAATTGGATAAAGAAAACCCTTGTTTACAATGGATCAGCCCTCAATGTGTGTAGTGTGACCCTTTTAGATAAGCTTAAAATAAATAAGAACAAGATTGAGTCTGATTCTCTGTCTATTCATGGATTTGATAACATAGGAAAGAAACCCCTTGGTGTGATCACATTACCCATTACAATTGGAAAGAAAATGTTACAACCTCTTGTCCATGTTATGCCTCAAGAAATTTCATATAACCTTCATTTGGGTAGACCATGGATTCATGAAATGTAAGCAGTGCCTTCAACTTTTCATCGCCTAATGAAGTATGTCTACAACAAAAAAGTATACACAATTAAAGCCAACCTTGAACTTGAAAGTTGTTTACACACTGAGAAAGATAGGAAAAATCCTTTAAAAACATTGATACCAACTTCAAAAGTGGAACTTGTGCAAGAAGAAGAAAAAGAAAAGCATATAGAGGAAGTCACAAAGTTATTAGAAGATGATTGGGGTTCTTTATATTTTACACCTAAATTCATGGGAGAATACAAAATTATAAAAAAAGAACCTGAGAAGGGAAAGGAACCTATGGTAATGTCAACACAAATTCAGAATAACCCTTACAAGCATCTACTTCATCCACTAGAGAAGAGGACACAAGTCATACAAATTTTTTTGATGAAGTGGATTATGAGCAACCACCGAATCCAAAAGAAATGGAAAAGCTTTATGGAAGAGGTTATGAGCTCTTGAAACAACTTGGTTATAGTGGAAAAGGATGTCGTAGAAAATAATAGGGCATTTGTGTTCCTATAGATCCTAACACACAAGAAACAAAGAGTGGTCTTGGTTATTGTCCTTCTAAGATAACAAAAGAAACTAAAATGCCTTCACCTAAAATCACCACCATCATGTGTAATTTTTCTAAGTCAACTCTCACTTTAAAGCATCTTGAATTGATCAATACAACAAGTGATGAAGCATTGGAATACATTTAAGATTATGAAGCCTTGAAAGAAATGTTAGGAGTTTATGATAACCCATCAACTTCTCATTGTAAACAAGGAGTCACTTGTGCTATGGTTAGTAGTAAACATGTGAATGAAGAAAATGAAGTTAATGGTGTTGATGACAATAGAGAAGAGTATATCCTTAAAATTTCAAGATAAAATGCATTACCTATAGGAGATACAATCAGCATACTAATGGATACATCTAATGAGGAAAGAGTGATTCAAATATGTAAGTGCCTTGATGAGGATGAACAAGAAGATCATGCAACTTTATTACATGAATTTCATGAATATTTGCTTGGACTTATTCAAATATTTAGAGTATTGATGCCAAGATAGTGACACGAAACATAGTCCTTGAACCATATGTTAAACCAGTGAGACAAAAGATGTGCAAGATGAATCCTAAAAAATTCTTATTAGTTAAGGCTGAAATTGAAAAACTTCTATAAGTTGGGTTCATTTGTTCTATTGACTACTCCCCTTGGATTTCAAACATTTTCACAGTTGCAAAACAAGATAATTGTATTAGGATGTGTACAATTTTTCATGATCTTAATACATCTTTCAAAGATGACTTTCCCCTTCCTAATATTGACATGATTGTAGATTCAACTACAGGCCATGATTTGTTGTCATTCATGGATGGTTTCTCTAGATATAATCAAATATTTATCAACCCTCAAGATCAATACAATATAGCATTTACTACACCTTGGGGAACATTTTGTTGGGTGGTTATGCCTTTTGGATTAAAAAATGTAGGTGCAACATATCAAAGGGCTATGACATTGATATTTCACGATTACATACACAAGATCTTGGAAGATTTTTTTGATGATATTCTTGCCAAATATTTAACTCATCAAGATAATCTGAAAAATCCTTCAAAAAATCATTGAGAAAATGTGTAAGTTTAACATGAGACTAAATTGAAAAAAGTGTCTTTGGTGTATATAGTGGAAAACTATTAGGTTTTATAGTATCTCACAGAGGCATTACAGTGGAAACAAATAATATTGATGCTATTGTAACCATACCACCCCCGAAGAACATCTCCTAATTATGTACATTAAAAGGAAGGATTCAAGCTATCTATCATTTTGTGGCATCCTTGGCTTATCCTCCTATTTTACAACCTTCCATGCAAGATAAACCATTTATCCTTTATACATTAGCCTCATCCCATGCTCTAGCAACATTGTTGGCTCAATGAGATAATAATGGTAGAGAGTATCATATTTATTGCATCATACAAACCTTAATCGACTATGAAACTTAGTATAAAATGATAGAAAAATAGTGTTTGGATCTTGCGTTTGCTACAAGTAAATTGAGACATTATTTTCTAAATGCATAAATTCATGTGATGACAAGATTTCACCCCTTAAAACATTTATTTGCTAAAACAAATTTATCTAGATGTTTAGCTAAATGGGTTATGTTGTTAACTGAGTTTGACCTTAAATTTGTCTCTCAAAAGGCAATCAAAGGACAAGCCTTGATTGAACATTTAGTTAAAAATCCTTCTCCATTAGCATTACCTCATATGGACTTATTCTCTAATGAAAGTGTGTTGACTATTGAAAAAGAAACATGGGAATTGTATTTTGATGGTTCTAAGTGTCGAACTGGCTCTAGACTTGGGGTTATAATATTCCCACCTTTAGGAAAGCCTATCCCTTTATCCTACCATCTAAACTTCCTATGTAAAAATAAAACTACAAAATATTAAGCCTTAATTGTTGGAATACGTGCAGTGTTAGCTTTAGGTGTTCAACACATTTCCATATTTGTTTTTCTCTATTAGTCATTAAACAAATAAATGGTTCTTATCAAGAAAAATATGACAAGATCATCTGATATAAATACCTCATGATGAAACTATTAGAACAATTTGAATTGTATACCATAGACAATGTCCCTACAAAGGATAATCAGTATGCAGATGCAATGGCAAGTGATGCTTCCCTTATATCTTCTAATGATCCTTCTATGGATTTTACATTTACTGTTCATACAATTTTGAAACCGTTGATAGAAGAAAAAGTGAAAGATGCGTTAGTGACATCCATTGAAAACTCTATTGAATGGTACACAAAAATATTCAATTACTTAAAAGAAGGTACCTTTCCTAAGCCTACAATTATAAAAACTAGAGCTCATCTTCACAAACTCGCATCTAAAAACATAATTCTAGTGGATGTGTTATATATATGATCCTTCGATAGTCTTTTACTTAGATTCCTTAAACAATTTGAAATCCCTATAGCCCTTGAAGAAGCTCATGTGGGTGCTTGTGGGGGGGCATTTTGGAGGAAGATCGTTATTTAAAAAGCTAATTCATATATGCTATTATTGGATACATATGGAACAAGACTATTTTGCTCACATTAAGAAATGTCATAAATATCAAGAACATAACAATTTGATTCATGCTCCTTCTTTCTAGTTTCGTGCCCAAGTTCTTATTTGGCCATTCTCAGTTTGGGATTTGGAACTCATTCAAAAGATATTGCCACCTTCTTCTATTGGACATACATTTATAATTACCGCAACTAATCACTTCACAAATGGGTAGAAGCTATACCTCTTCATTCCACAACCTCCAATGTAATATGTCATTTCATATTGGAACATATCATTGCTCGATTTGGTTTACCTTCCACATTAGTTTTGAACAATGGGATACCATTTAAGAACAATTATGTGAAGGAATTTTTGGAAACATTTCATATTCAACATCATTTTTCAACACCTTACTACCCACAATCTAATATTCAAGCCGAATCAATTAACAAAACTCTTGAACAAATCTAAAGAAAAATAGTAAGTAAGCATAATAAAGATTGGCACACTCAATTAACTTATGCATTATGGGATTATCATACTATTATTAGAACACCGATAGGAAACACCCCCTATACCCTTGTTTATGGTGCAGAGGTGATAATTCCTCTAGAGTAAGAGATTTCTTCATTTTGAATCTCTTAGAGTTCTTATTGATGACAATACTTATAAAAAACAATGATTGCATCAACTTGAAGTGTTTGATGAACAAAAAATTAACACTCTCAAGCATATCCAGGTTTACTCTAAATGAATGCAACATAGTTATAATGATCATTTAATTCCCCGTTCCTTTGATAAAGGTGATTTGGTGTTTTATGAGATTCAACGTAATGTCAAGGCCGCCCTGAATCAAAAAAGAAAGTTTAGCCCTAATTGGTTAAGACCTTACATAAACAATGAAAGTTATGGGTCTGGAGCATACACATTAAAATAATTAGATGGCACACCTCTTAAAGAACCTATCAATTGTTGGCAACACAAGGGCAGACAACTAAGAGGGGGGGTGAATTAGCTGTCACCAAAATTATACTTATTAAACTTATTCTCAAATCTAATAAATAAACATGAAAGCATAAACCATCAACACATCAAAAACATACATAACACCAATATTTTTTACGTGGAAACCCTGTTAGGGGAAAAACCACGATGGAGGTTAATCCACAATATTATATGATGTTAAAAGTATAAAATAATTATAAATGGGGAATAAACATACATTCAGGCACATTGCCTAGAGCTCACTACTCAAATACAAAAAGGCTTATTGCCCAAAGGAAGACTCACTATCTTACAGTTACATTCGGATTACATCCAGAAGATTTTGAACTAAGAAAATAACATCTCCTAATGCCTAATTATAGTTCTGGTTAAGCACATAAACTCTTTCTTCTGCTCACTCTTATTCACACTTCACTTCTAATTTCAAAAGATTAGAACATTATTCACACATAGCACTTGCACATGATTGCCTTCAAATGGTATAAAAAATTGATCATATATATCCACAACTAAGGATAACATCAACAACATGTCGGCCCAACAAAATATAAAATTTGTACAAACTGTCGGCCCAAATCAATAACAATTATTAATGTGAACCAAACAATGTCGGCCAGAACATAGTAAGGACCCAAAACAACATGTCTCGAACACAAAACACCTTCAAAAATTATACCTTGAAGATCTGCAACATACTAAAATCACCCTATCGGCCTTGATCATGAAAAACATGAACTCACAAAAGAAAATCACCAATCATGAGCATAATGATTAATGTGAATCAACAACATAGATAGAGCATGACCTAGAAAAATCCACAAGCATCGTGAATCACCATAGAAGCATTTGTAACAACTCGAATTACTAGAATCACATCATCTTCTTTCAAGAACACCAACTAAAGCAACAGAACAACTGTCAGAACATAGATACTCATAACTCAATCAAATCTTCATGCAAACTTCTGAAACTTCATGTGGATAAACTAGATATACTCAACAAAAAACCCTTTAATCCACAACCTCTTCAATATACTAAGCTAGCCACCATACTGAACTTCACTGCATCACCGACAACCTGCAACTTATTTTATTACAATCTTCTCAATATCCTTGACACATACATCCTTAAAGATATTAATGCCAATAGTGTTGATATCAATGACAACCACATATCATCAATATCCAACAATCTCCCCCTTTGGCATTGATGGAAACACATGATGTGAAAAACACCATCAATGATACTTTCTCTTATCACTTTCTCGCCTTAGATTCTGACTCTTTTCTCCTTAACTCTTTCTTAGTTTTTCATATGACTCTTCTCCCCTTTTGACATCAATGACAAAGATGTACATTATCTTTCTCCACACAAACTCTGAACCACATTTCTAAACATCTGACTACTCCCTCTGAGTAGCAGCCACCACAACATCAATCTAGATCACAAGATATGACTATGAAATGCATGGACCAATGCAAGTCAATGCACCTTAATTCTGATTAGGAGGTGTAATCACCCCTAGCTTCCCTCTGAGATACTCAAAAGTATCCTTAGGCAAGGGCTTGGTAAAGATATATGCAATCTATTCCTTAGTGGGCCCATACTCTAATCTGACTTCCTTTTCAATCACCTTCTCTCTAAAAAAGTGAAATTTGATGGATATATGCTTGGTTTTTGAATGCAGCACCGGATTCTTAGAAATTTTAATTACACTTGAATTATCACAGAATATAGCAATAGGTTCATCATACACAACTCTGATATCTTTCAACATATGCTTCATCCACAATACTTGAGTACAATTATTTGCAACAACAATGTATTATGTCTCTGCAATAGATAAAGAAATGGAATTTTGCTTCTTACTTAACCATGAAATTAGCTTCTTTCCCAAGAAAAATTCACCACCACTAGTACTCTTTATGTCATTCACATCTCCTTCCCAATCAACATCAGTATAAGCACTCAAATTAAAGTCATCTTCTTTAGGATACCATAGGAAAAAATCAATTGTCCCCTTCAAGTACCTAAAATCCTCTTCATAGTTGTCACATGAGACTCCTTAGGATCAGCTTGAAATATTGAAACAATGCATATAGAATTCATGATATCAGGTCTATTTTGATTCAAATAGAGCAATCCACCAATCATGGATATGTATCTAGTCTGATTTGTTTTAGGAGAATCATCATCTTGTGTCAACTTACATCTGGTCACCATAGGTGTACCAACTAGCTTTGAATCTTCCATACCAAAATTCTTTAGAAATTATTTCACATACTTGGACTAAGATATAAAGATCCCTTTATCTAGCTAAGTAATTTTTAATCCAAAAAATAATTTCATTTCTCCAATCATAGACATTCAAACTCACTCTGCATCTCATCAGCAAACTACATGCACAAACTATCATCTCCTCCAAAAATGATATCATCAACAAAGACTTCAACAATCAAATCTTTATCATGATCAATCTTGAAATACAAATTACTATTAGTAGTACCTTTATTAAATCCAAGCTTCAAAAAATACTTGTCCAATCTAGCATACCATGCTCTTAGGGCTTGCTTAAGTCCATACAATGCTTTCTTCAATTGGAAAACCATATCTCCCTGATCAATCAATTGAAATCCATCAAGTTGCTCAATATACAGTTCTTCTTCTAGTTCACCATTTAGAAATGCTGACTTGACATCCATTTGATAAACCTTGAATTTTTTGTAAGTAGCATAAGCAAGAAATAGTTTCATAGCTTCAATCCTAGCAACAGGAGAAAAAGTTTCTTCAACGTCAATTCCTTCCATCTAAGAATATCCTTTACACACAAGTCTTGCTTTGTTTCTAACAACTTCACCTTGCACATTCAATTTGTTCCAAAAGAACCATTTAGTTCCAATTAAATTCTTGTCCTTAGGTCTACGAACAAGAATCCATATATCATTCTTGTCAATTTGCAGTAGTTCTACCGATATCACCTTTGACATGTACCTGATTGAAAGTGTAAACAACAATACTCATAGCTTCTCCATAGTAGATATGTGAATCATTCCTTGTAGCATCATGGTCCTAGCAGCTTCTTGAATTGTCATGTTCTTCCTTTCCACAATTCCATTTTGCGGAGGGGTATGTGGGTTAGATAATTGTCTCTTTATCCCATGCTCTTCACAAAAAGAATTAAACTCACCGAAAGTGAATTCACCACCTCTATCTGATCTCAGACATTTAATCTTCAGACCTGTCTCTATCGCAACCATTGCCTTAAAGATCTTGAATTTATCTAGAGCTTTATATTTTTCCCTTAAGATAGTAACCCACATCAATCTAGAATAATCATCAATAAGTAGCACGAAATACCTATCTCCTTGTAAACTTCTAACTCTAGAAGGACCACACAAATCAATATGCACAAGCTCCAACACTTCATTTGAACAATGTTGTTTGCTCTAGAATGAAACTCTAATTTGCTTCCCTAACTGACATTCCTTGCATATAGTATTAGTAGGTTTTATCAACTTAGGAAGATCTCTCACTACCTGAGTAGAACTTATCTTGATAATATTGTCAAAGTTTACATGACACATTCTCCTATGCCACAACCAACTTTCATCAACTTGAGCAATCAGACAACTTTTACTAACAGCACTCAAGTGAAAGATATTACCTTTTTTTGTACCAGATGCAATAAAATTTCCAAAACTCCCCAATATTCTATACTTTCCATCCTTAAATTGAAGATTGTATCCCTTGTCAACCATTTGTCCAACACTCAAGAGATTATGCTTCAAACCTTCCACATATAGAACATCATCAGTATTATGCTTACCATAAAGAGAAATGGATCCTTTGCCATGGATTACACCAACTTTGTCATCACCAAATCTTACAACACCACTATCATACTTTTCCAAGCTCACAAATTTACTTTTATCACTTTTCATGTGATGAGAGCATCCACTGTCAATCACCCATTCATTTTTTTCTTCAACTCTAGCAGCTAGATCTTTCTCCACATTTATGCAACTAGAAAATTCAGTAGGTACTCGATCATTTTCCTTGATAGCAATAAATATCCATTCATCCTCACTTACATTCCATTTATCAGATTCATCATCTATCACACCTTCATTAGTAGCATAATAACACTTTCTTTGGAATCTAGGCTTGTTAGGTCTTGGCTTAGGAACTCTTTCCAGACACCTTGAGGAAAAATAACCTATCTTATTGCAAGAAAAAAATTTAAGAGGAAATTTCCCTTTATACTTACCTTCTCCTTTGGCTACCCTCTTTACAATAAGTGCTTCTAGCTCATCTAGTTTTCTCTCTTCTTCTACAATCTCTCTCATTTCCTGCTCATACGTGGACATTTTTCTAGAAGAACTTTCTCCTGGATCATATCTCTACTTATATTTTCTAGAGATAGTAGCTTTGAATGCAGATTCTATCTTAGGAAGAGATTCACCAAACTCACTTAACTCAAAAGCAGCAAACTTACCAATCAACATGTCATTGGTTACATTTGTCACAGTCTAGATCTCCTCAATAGTAGCAGTTTTGTGTTTGTATGTAGTAAGCAAGGATCTAAGCACTTTAGCAACAATCTTTGATTCTTCCAATGTTCCACTAGCACATCTAATACTACACACAAGTTCATTCAATATTTGCATAAAAGAATTTATTTTCTCACCTTCACTCATTCTCAACGTTTCATATTTCCCTTTCAGTATTTGCAGCTTAGCAATCTTCACATGGGTATCACCTTCATACAAAGTTTCCAAATTTTTCCAGATCTCATAAGCAATCTTCAGCTCCATTACATTTGTCATCTCAGAATCAGTCAAAGCACTCAATTATACTTCCTTAGCCCTAATATTGTACTTGGCTTCCTTAATCTCACATGCAATAGAAGGACCATTTTGTGGGATGATATATCTATTCTTTGTAATTGTCCAGTAGGGTTCACCAATGCATCTCATATGACACTCCATTTGAGTCTTCCATAGAGAATAATTAGTTCCATCAAATCTCAGACTATCCTTTTTATATGTCACCATCCCGTATCACCTCGAGCTATTAAACTTCTTCGGAGGAACCTGCTCTGATTCCAATTGTTGGAAATCCAAGGGTAGAAAAATGACAGGGGGGTGAATTCGTTGTCATAGAAATTATACTTATTAAACTTATTCTCAAATCTGATAAATAAACATGAAATCATAAACCATCACCACATCAAAAACATACATAACACAAATATTTTTTACGTGGAAACCCTGTTAGGGGAAAAACCATGGTGGAGGTTAATCCACAATATTATATCCTATTAAAAGTATGAAAGAATTATAAATGGGGAATGAACATGCATTCAAGCACATTGCCTAGAGCTCACTACTCAAATACAAAAAGGCTAACTGCCCAAAGGAGGACTCAATATCTTACAGTCACATTCGGATTACATCTAGAAGATTTTGAACTGAGAAAATAACATCTCCTAATGCCTGATTATAGTTCTGATTAAGCACATAAACTCTTTCTTTTTCTCACTCTTCTTCACACTTCACTTCTAATTTTGAAAGATTAGAACATTATTCACAAATATCACTTGCACATCATTTCCTTCAAATGGTATAAACAATCAATCATATATATCCATAATTAAGGATAACATCAACAACATGTCATCCCAGCAAAATATAAAATGTGTACAAACTGTCGGCCCAAATCAATAACAATTATTAATGTGAACCAAACAATTTCAGCCAGAACATAGTAAGGACCCAAAACAACATGTCTCAAACACGAAACACCTTCAAAAAATATACCTTGAAGATCTGCAACATGCTACAATCACCCTATCGGCCTTGATCATGAAAAACATGAACTCACAAAAGAAAATCACCAATCGTGAGCACAATGATTAATGTGAATCAACAACACAGATAGATCATGATCTAGAAACATCCAAAAGCATCGTGAATCACCATAGAAGCATCTACAAAAACTCAAATTACAAGAATCACGTCATCTTCTTTCAGGAACACCAACTAAAGAAAAAGAACAACTATCAGAACACAAATACTCATAACTCAATCAAATCTTCATGTGAACCTTTGAAACTTCATGTGGATAAACTAAATATACTCAACAAAAACACCCTTTAATCTACACCCTCTTCAATATACTAAGCTAGCCACCATACTGAACTTCACTGCATCACCGACAACCTGCAACTTATTTTAATACAATTTTCTCAATATCCTCGACATATGCAGCCTTAAAGACATTAATTCCAATAGTGTTGACATCAATGACAACCGCATATCAATAGTATCCAACATCAATGTCATGCATTTGCATCAGTATTATACATAACATCTCTTTTGAATAGAATGTGTTTTAAACAAGTTTTGTTAGATTAAGTAGATAGTGTTCTATTTTATCTCACATTGTTTCATTCTTTGACCAGTAATCTTTATGTGTCTTAGATTCTATAGTAGTTGTTGAATGAATTTAGATTATTACTTTAGCTTTGCATACTATTCAAAATTATCTTGCATGTTGTGTTAGATTAGATCCTTATATGTATTTAATGTTCTAAAAATTAGATCATAGGTGCATTTAATTTAACAAAACATAGGTAATCACAATGTAGTATCTAATGTAAACTAAAAGTGTTTTAATTAGATCACATAAAAGTTAGATCATGGAGACATTTGTTAAATATTCTTTCCAAGAGTATTTAATAAATCACATCGACATCTAACCCAACATAGGCTCATAAAACTAAAACATGAATGCTCATATAATATATTAAAAAATTTCAAATACATGTCATCAATAGTACAATGCTAATGTGGCCTATGACTACCCAACCCCTTAGGGTCTGGTGGTGGCGTCCATCGAGATACAATAGCATGTGAATGTGATTTTCTCATAGATCTCATGGTTGCATGTAGGTCCTGCACCTATCCAAATGCCCTAGCCTCTCGTATGAGTGCCTCATAGCACCCCTTCTTTGCACGATCTCTATCTGCCTACAACCTAGTAACCTCCTCATGTAGCCTCGACATCTTCAAACCCATGAAAACATCCATCCTGCTACTCATCGAAACTCAAGATGCTTAGATCTCCTCATATGCTATGTTGTAGCATTGAAAGCTCCTCTAGATCCCAACCATCATGTCTCATAGTGCTCTTATATGTTTCCCTTGGCCTAGCAATGAGTTCAAATAGATCTGCATGGCACCCCATAGTAGGTGGGGGTGTGTAATCTATTGGAATATTCTCGTCTAGGGGTAGAGGAGGCACCATCTCTGTAGTGACCCATTGATAGAGGTCCTGCCACTCTTGTGTGGACCCTACAAGATGGAAATCATAAAAATATATCAATACATATCATGATATATATATATATATAAATTATAAAAACATAATGAAATCATAATTATCAAATCATCACCTGGGTCTCTGACTTGCCAATTAGAGTATACCTATGTAACAATGGGCCCCTTCTACATAGGAAGTATGGATGATCGACCACCAATAGTATCCTCTCACTGTTGACTGTGCTCTAGTGACTTGGGTAGGAGGTACATCTCTCCTCTTCGGGGAAAATTGGGCCTCATCAGGTTCATCTCTCATCAGTTGGATATCCTCCTCATTTGCAAATATATCAGGTGCTACACCCTCATCATCTGAATCTATGTCAACCTCCTCATCGTCCCTGTCATCTCGATGACCCACAAGAGGTCTTGTGTGGCCTGCAGGATGATGTGTAGGAAATAAATGTGTTGGTTGTGCTCTAGTCCACCACTATCTGTAGGCTAGTGTGGTGCCTATGTCATCAGCATCAGAGACTTGGGGCACGTTGTGGTCCTCATCATCTAAATCACTAATCTCAACATCCTTAATGGTGATGCAGTGAGTCTCTCTAGGCCTTGAAGCACTTTGTACTAACCATTGATACAAAGGTTGTGGCTGTGGTGGAACCTGAATTTGTCTAAATTGGCACATGACACAATCATAGTAGAAGGGTCTAACTATGTAATCATGTCATCCTAGTACAAATTAGTCCCACTGTATCTTGAATAGTTTTTGTTTATCATATGGCCACCATGGTATCATGCAATAGGGTCTCCATGATATCTCAGCATCCTCTAAGTAGTTGAATTTGACTCTCCAGTGTAATAAGTCTCTCTCCTACCAGGCTCATCTAAAAGTGTAGTTGTAGGCCCGTGGATAGCCCATGGTTGCCATGGTCTAATATCCTATAGGCCTAGCACATGTGATGTGATCAAAACACCACACTTGCAAGAGCATACAATGTATGATGCTATCCAGCTCATGATAGATGAACCGCCTGAGTTCATAATATAGATTTTCTAGCATACTGTGACCCCATGCATACACAGTCCTATGTTGCTCCATGTCTCAGATGATGTGGACTAGTCCTTTGTTTAAGTGTGTTCCTTACCCATCGGGAACTAGTGCTAATGTTGTACTAACTATCATAATGCACCTCAATAATGAAAACCATGCATATAGAAGCCATCTAAGCTTGACGCAGGGTCTAAATTTTATCTCACAGAGGGGGTGACCTATACAATACCAAAATCATCCTACATCTCCTTATGTGTTGGCTCCTCTACTAAATGAACAACCTCATTATGAATAGGTAATCACAAGTTGCGATGAATGGCCTCTAGAGTCATTGTCATCTCCCCTATAGGAAGGTGAAAGGTACATGTATATGCATCCCACCTTTCTACTAGGGCCACCAACATCGCATCATGATACCTCATGGGTGGCATGTGGTATACCCAGAACATTCCAGTATCTTGTAATATGCTAATCTCATCCTTTGATAGCCATGAGAGCTTCTCGTGAAGAAGAAAAAATTGTCTTCCTCTTAGATGTTGTTGCATTTAGGGAGGGACCTAAAGAATATAAAGCAAAAAAATAAATCCTAAATATTTCCATTAAATAATTAAAAAGTGCACTAAAGTTTCTCTAGGACACTTTGAGACCAAATTGGACCCATGGGCCATTTTTGGATAGGGGGTTCTTGCAAACTAGCCATTTTTGGACATTTTATAGCTAAGGTGGAAACTTTGCACCTAAATTAGACACTTTGCACCTACATTGGACAATTTGAAACTAAGTGGGACACTTTGTAACCAATATGGATGCTTTGCAACAAAGCGGGACACTTTGTGACAAAGAGCGATGCTTTGCGACAAACAGGGATGCTTTGCGACTTTCTTTTCCAAGGTCCTAAAAGCTGCTAAAAATCATTAAAAAATACCATAAATACATAAATGTGAAGACAAAAATGTTGAATAGGACGACTAAGAGGGGGGTGAATCAGTTGTCACAGATTTAAACCTTTAATTCAATCACCAAATCTAATACATGAAACTGCTTAAATGATTAATCATCAAACATCAATGCAGAAACTCAAATCCAACACATAAACACAGTACCACTAGATTTAGGAAAACCCAATAAGGGAAAATCCACGGTGAGGATTAATTTGTGCACTATAGAGAATATCAAAACTGATTACAAACAGGCTCACTACCTGAAATAAGGACTCACTGTTTGGACTCACTCTCCATAGGGCTACAACCCGGAGATACAAAAGATGGCTCACCACTAGAGTACAAAAGTTAAGGCTCACTTCCAAAATATTGAATTGATAGAATACACCTTCAATGTGCAGGGTTCAATTCCACTAAAGCTCAAAATATGAAGTACTACCACACATAGTAATCGCTCAACAAAACTGCATTGATAAAGTATTTAGGTTCTCACACTTTTCTTCTCCTTTGCACACACACACACACTTCTCCTTCTTACTCTCTCTTTCATACACACACAATTCTCCTTCTTACTCTTTCTCATACACACATACTTATCCCTCAAAACATCTTATATATATACAAGAATATCTTGATCATCAATTAGGTCAGCACCATATATGATTTGAGCATTATACCAAGTCAGCTAACATCCATAAAGCATAAATAGTCTTCATAATATAGTATGTGTTGAGTAGGCCAAGATCTTTAAATATTAGAATCATAGGTTATCTTATGGTAGATAATAAAACCTAAATAATTAACACACAAAACCAATCATACCAGACCATAAATAATGATCATCTTCAATAGAAAATAGCTTCTGGTAACTATCTCATTCATTCAGTACTATTCTAACATCAATGACAACCCATTGCCATTAATGACAACCATTTGATGCAATCCAATTTCTAACAATCTCCCCCTTTTTCATTGATGGAAACACAAGATGTGAAAATCCAACAACAACAACCTATAGTTATTCTCTTTGACAGGCTTGAAAATAATTTCATTCTTTTCACGTGCTTTCTCTTCCCCTTTGACATCAATGGCAAAAAAAGATCTATCTTTCCTTTACTTCAAAAAGTAGACTTCAAAAATGATATCAAAAATGGTTATTTACCTCAATCCTTCTTTCCTTAAAATATCTCCTTGTATTTTTCTTTTAGCTTCGGAAGAAATGTCTTCCAAGAATTCATTGCCAACCTGATGTTTAAACAAATATTGTTGTTCTTTTCTATCAAATCAATTATTTCTAGAAGCGTTCCTGGGATAGTGATATTCTAGTCATTTTTCTCAGCTTCCACCAGAAGACTGGAAAGTTGTTCCAATCTCAACTCAATTATCTCTTTAACCTTACAAAAATTATTCACAATACCATCCCTCTATGCCATAATGACCGTAAGTTCAAACTATAATGAATTGATTCTTTTCTTCTATGCTCCATCCTTGTCATTAAGAATATCATATGCTTTTCCAATAGAATCCAACTCAAACTCAATAGTATCAATTTTTGTTATGTAGTTTCTGATAGCAGTAGGCCACCAGAGATAATACCTATATACACTATTTACACTCTTGATGCATTTTTTCAACTTATTTATGCTCCTAGTCAATCTCTTCTATGCATTTCCACATCTTTCTTCCATAGCCACTTGAATTTCATCTTTTTCTTCAGTTTCACTAGGTGACAGTGCTTTTAGATTGTCTTCAATCTGCTAAATCAATACTTTTGGTAAAAAAATTATCAATTTGCTTAGATCAATATCATTGTGAATTATGTGAATAGTCAAAGCATCTATGATCTCATCATGTTCATATGATGGTTGAGACAACCAAATATCTCCTATCTTCTTCAATCCATCAGATTGCTCAAGAATCTTCAATACCTTCTATTTAATGAAATATTCTTCATCATTTGTTAATGCTAGATCAATTACTTTGGTAATATTCTCTTCCTTTTCTTCTTACTTCTCCTTAGTCTTCAACTTCTTCATTTTCAGAGGAGAGCATGAGATGATTCTTCTTGCTTTTCTCTTACTACAGAGGAAATTTTCCTCAAATACTACAACTGGACTGGGAACCATGCCAGAGCACCAAACATTTATTTTGTTTTTGAAGTATTTTTTGTAGATCTTTTCCTTTTCTGCTAGACATTCTAAATAACAATAGACTTTTTTCCCAACTGGTATAACTGAATTCCACACAACATTCTCTTTCAATGGTAATGATTTCAGAAAATACATCATCAGACATATAACCAAAGATCCAAAACAAAAAGGGTAATTGTCATTCTTTTTCATAGTAATGTTCTCCATTAATTGATTCCTCAGTAACTCACAAATTGAAATCCTCATTCTTTTCAACCATTTGATGTGCAACATAAACAACAATTGCAGAAGTAGAGCCTTCCCTATTTCTGAAATAGATCTTATATGAAATGCCATATGTTGCATACCTTATTACAGGGTCAATTATAGTATGAATCAGAAGTTCCCTTTAATCTCCTATTACACCAGTTAGAGATTTGACCTATTTGTTCTTCACTGACTTCCTCACAGGAATGGGTCCATTATTGTATAATC